>JADDOH010005276.1:0-164327 GCA_016648135.1 Agrypnia vestita | reverse complement strand
TTTGGTTAGGAATTCCACATCCAAATTTATACAGCTATTTACTCATGTATTTGTGTTTTGAAAATTATAATTCAGTTGTTTTTTCCTCAATTGTTTTTTTCTTTTCGTCACTCAGTTTACAAAATGAAAAACTTGAAATATCGCGTTATTTACGAGTAAGAGTTCCACCGTGGCACCAGTGCTGCAGAAACGGCTCGAAGGATTAATGATGTGTATGGCGACGGTGCCGCAAAAGAAAACACAGTGCGTTTTTGGTTCCAACGTTTTCGTTCTGGAAATTTCGACCTGCAGAACAAGCCCCGTGGACGGCCGGAGACCAAAGTTGATAATGAAGAATTGAAGGCTATTGTGGAAGCGGATCCATCGCAAACCACATCCGAGTTAGCTGCAGGCTGCGGTGTTAGTGATAAAACTGTTTTAATCCACTTGAAGCAAATTGGTAAGGTGAAAAAGCTTGAAAGTTGGGTACCTCACGAATTGAGTGAAGCAAATCAACAAACGCGCGTTGACTGCGGCGTTGCATTACTCAACCGGCACAATAATGAAGGGATTTTAAATCGAATCATTACCTGTGATGAAAAGTGGATCCTGTACGATAATCGGAAGCGCTCATCGCAATGGCTGAACCCTGCCAAACTAGCTAAACCATGCCCCAAGCGAAAATTGACTCCAAAAAAGTTACTTGTGAGCGTTTGGTGGACTAGTGCTGGTGTCGTTCACTACAGCTTTCTTAAATCTGGCCAGACGATTACGGCAGATGTCTATTGTCAACAACTGCAAACCATGATGGAAAAGCTAGCTGCTAAACCACCGAGGCTGGTTAATCGCTCTAGGCCACTGCTGCTTCATGATAACGCTAGACCACACACTGCACAACAGACGGCTACCAAATTAGAGGAGCTTCAATTGGAATGTCTAAGACATCCACCGTACTCTCCGGACCTTGCCCCAACAGATTACCATTTTTTTCGAAATTTGGATAACTTCTTGCAAAGGAAAAAATTCAACTCCGATGGGGCAGTCCAAACCCCCTTCAAAGATTTTATTGATTCCCGTCCGAATGGTTTTTTTAGTAAAGGGATCGATGAACTACCTATGAGATGGCAAAAGTGCATAGATAGCAATGGTACATACTTTGATTAAATAAATATATTATAATAAAAAAAAATCGGCTTTATGTTCCTCCCATACTAAACGCCAATTTCGTATGTAAGGACCTAATATCTATCCCTTCCAAAATCATACTTTCTATAAATTTTTAGGCAATTTTTTCAATAAAATCTCGAATTCAGAACATTATAAATTAGTAATCTTCGATGACTGCATTTTTTTATATATTGCTGCCTTTTTTTTTACAGCCCACATAAATACTCATATATTAGGTCCTTACATATGAAATTGGCGTTTAGTATGGGAGGAACATAAAGCCGATTTTTTTTTATTATAATATATTTATTTAATCAAAGTATGTACCATTGCTATCTATGCACTTTTGCCATCTCATAGGTAGTTCATCGATCCCTTTACTAAAAAAACCATTCGGACGGGAATCAATAAAATCTTTGAAGGGGGTTTGGACTGCCCCATCGGAGTTGAATTTTTTCCTTTGCAAGAAGTTATCCAAATTTCGAAAAAAATGGTAATCTGTTGGGGCAAGGTCCGGAGAGTACGGTGGATGTCTTAGACATTCCAATTGAAGCTCCTCAAATATGGTAGCCGTCTGTTGTGCAGTGTGTGGTCTAGCGTTATCATGAAGCAGCAGTGGCCTAGAGCGATTAACCAGACTCGGTTGTTTAGCAGCTAGCTTTTCCATCATGGTTTGCAGTTGCTGACAATAGACATCTGCCGTAATCGTCTGACCAGATTTAAGAAAGCTGTGGTGAACGACACCAGCACTAGTCCACCAAACGCTCACAAGTAACTTTTTTGGAGTCAATTTTCGCTTGGGGCATGGTTTGGCTGGTTCGGCAGGGTTCAGCCATTGCGATGAGCGCTTCCGATTATCGTACAGGATCCACTTTTCATCACAGGTAATGATTCGATTTAAAATCCCTTCATTATTGTGCCGGTTGAGTAATGCAACGCAGCAGTCAACGCGCGTTTGTTGATTTGCTTCACTCAATTCGTGAGGTACCCACCTTTCAAGCTTTTTCACCTTACCAATTTGCTTCAAGTGGATTAAAACAGTTTTATCACTAACACCGCAGCCTGCAGCTAACTCGGATGTGGTTTGCGATGGATCCGCTTCCACAATAGCCTTCAATTCTTCATTATCAACTTTGGTCTCCGGCCGTCCACGGGGCTTGTTCTGCAGGTCGAAATTTCCAGAACGAAAACGTTGGAACCAAAAACGCACTGTGTTTTCTTTTGCGGCACCGTCGCCATACACATCATTAATCCTTCGAGCCGTTTCTGCAGCACTGGTGCCACGGTGGAACTCGTACTCGTAAATAACGCGATATTTCAAGTTTTTCATTTTGTAAACTGAGTGACGCAAAGAAAAAAACAATTGAGGAAAAAACAAATGAATTATAATTTTCAAAACTCAAATACATGAGTAAATAGCTGTATAAATTTGGATTTGGAATTCCTAACCAAAGAGAAGATATTTGAGCTCAAATTTGCCAGTACGGCAAAACGCCAATTTCATATGTAAGGACCTAATATATAAAATCTATAATTTAGTACATCTTAAATTAGTAAATTAGTTATCCTCATTTTTTTTTAATATGATGCCTTTGCTTTTATAACCTACATATTATGTAAGCCGTTGTGGTGTATCTCGATGTGTATGCCTGCGTGTGTGTGCTTAAAAAGTTTAACAGGAGTGTACGGTATGACAGGCACAGAACTACAAGTTTGCTCGGCAAGACAAACGGTCGCCGGATAAACCCAATATTATATATTGTTGTATACTTACTGGAGTAAACGTGTGAATTAACGACGGAGTAGGTATTTATCAACATCACTTTTATATAATGTAACAAACCGCTAATTATTTCTTCCGGTGAATACATTTTATCAATGTTTCATGCATTTATTTCTCATATGAGTTCTGTTTTTTAGTTACTTGCTTTTTTACTTTCCATTTAAATGGTTTACGGTTATAAACACCAACACAACGAAACAATGTGTCTTGTACTTACGGCTTACACATACTAATTCGATTGTTTTTCTGAAATGGAAAGATATATACTTATGAGTTTATTAAAATAGTTTTAAAGGATTTAAGTTTATATTATAAGCATTGAGAATTTTAATCAAATACGTATGGTTGCCTCAACAACCGCATGGCAATTGTAACTCTATACAGATAAACATTTTTACTCCCTTTCTTTTAATTCGTGGCGTCTGATTGCTTGCTTGTCTGACGAAAAAACTTTGGATGGATTTTTAACCCTTTTCCCGTGATCCAATCGAGCTGAAACTTTGCAAGCAGACTCGTGGCGACGATCAAGAAGATTATCAAATTTTCGTTAAAAAAAATTAATAATTATTGCATAATTTTGGATTTTTCAAATTTTTAATGAGTTTTTCATACAACTCAGTAAGTTGTATGAATATACTCCGACGCATCTGCTAGACAGGAAACCCGAAAATGAGAAAGGGAGTATTGTAAAAACTTGGTTTTTATGGGTTAGTTTTTTATGAATTCCATTTCTTTTTTTAATACTATTTACCTATTCTTTATTATTTCTTTGAAATTATTCTGCTATTTACGTGTTGGTACTTAGCTAATAATATTCTGATACAGAAAAATGTTGATAAATATAGGGCTATTTCCATGAAAACTTTTTCCAAGTGTCTGTCGGCTAAACCGTCTAAATCTTTTAGTGGACTTTTTCCGTAAACGAGTGCCAAACTGTAACATCTGCTTGTATGCGAGTAATCTTCGAGCATTGTTTTTTTATTTATTAAATTGCTCGTAGCATTACTCAATTAATCAGAACACAAAAGGGAACGTACCTATATAAAAATATTTATACTATTAAAGGTTTTTATTAAGATTAACTGCAATCTATTTCTTCTTCTTCTTCTTTATACTTACAATCATTTTCTTCTTACTACGTAAACTTCTCTTTTTAATTTACATAAATCTATAAGTATTTCTTCTTCTTCTTACTACTTACAATCATTTTCCTCTCACTACTTTAACTTCTCTTTTATTTTACACAAATCTATTATATGCACTTGTATCTTTAACAGCAATCTAAATTTACACAATTCTATTATATGTTCTTGTACCTTTTAACTGTATATCTGTCTTATGTTATTTTTTTATATTTATATTCTGTATATTTGTAAAAGCCCATAAGGGCGTTAAATAAATAAATTATTGATGCGCAGTATGTTCGTAATCCAAATAATTAAATTCTCTTTTTATTTTAATGATAATTATTCATTTTCAAATAGTTTGTTTTATTTAACTTTTAGCTTTTTGTTTTTTTTATTTTAAGTAGAGATGTGAACACGGAATACGTGTCACATCAATATTCTTACTATTTTCAAACTAAGCTAAACGCTTGTGCTATGAAAATAGGACTAACTTGCTAGTCTGGAGTGAGGTTCGAACCCGCGACCTTTGGATCACGAGTCCAGTGTCCTAACCATAAAACCAACAAGCTACTCTTGTTTATGTCTGCCTTTTTGAAATTATTTTATGTGTTCTGAATTATATATTTTTATTAATCTTCAGTTTAAATAAATGTAGCATTTTATTTGGTAATCAATTTTTAGTATAATTATCAGACTCCTCAGATTAATCACAGGGATACATGCTTTGATTATTTCAGAAAAAAATTGAGTTAAATGTTTGAAGCAATAATTCTCTCATACGTTTGCAATGATGGACACGGCCGACAATATAACACAATATTGTTATCAAGATTCTATTAAAACTTGACAAATTTACTCAGTGTTAACAAATTTATGTATGAATTGTTAAACGTACTTTCCTATGATCAGTATGATTATTTTTATTTTTATTTTATTATTTAACAAATAGACAGTCAATAGGTTTAACCCTTATTAACCCTTAAAGATGGTGCTTGTATTAATATTCTTAGGATAATATTCAGAACAACGTAAAAATTAACGCAAATCAATAAATACAATTTAAGAATGAGTTCCAGATAAACAAGTTTTTATACAATACGCAAAACACTTTTCATGGTTAACTACAAATTAATGATGCCTTAATGATAAAATAAATTATTAATAATATTCAGAACAAAATAAAGATAAGTCAATAAATGCAATTTGGGAATGAGTTCTTGATTAGCAAATTTTTACATAATACACAAAGTTCTTATTATAATAAATTAATAATAATGACGCAATGAGGTAATTTTTTTCTAAACCGCTAAAAATCGAAACACGTTATTTAAGCATATGTTGGTACAATTTAAAAATCTCGAAAATATCCAAATTTAGCTCATTTCAAGACTAACTGCACAAAGTTTGTTCGCCTTAGCGCTCGCCAATTAGGAGTTCCATTGACAGATTGTTTATGTGAAAAGTTTAACCTGGTGTGAAAATATGGAAACTTGCATATGTTGAGAACCTCCGCAGCCATATTATATGCGGTCTCGACGTCATCAAAGGTTAAATGTTCAGTCATTAAACAAAGGTTGAGACCCTTATACGAATGTAATTTTATTCGTGCACTTAAATTATAGTTACGCTTATTATAAATGCAAACTTTGAGATGCTAATATTTGGTTATCTTATCTTTCGTTTGAACAAATTGGTTAACCCGTGGAACGATGTGTGTCCGCTAATCCCCCTCCATAGGGATAAGTACAAACAAATACAAACCACGCGGTAATAAAAACATAACATCCCACATCCCATTTGATAATGTGTCTGCTGCTTCTTGTAGAGGTTGATTGGGTTAAACTCGAGAATACGGTGTATGCTCTGACTTTTGCAAAGTACATAATTTCTAATAGAATTGAGAACCCACATTTCTATAAATAATAAATAATTGGATCGCAAGTATTTAAAAAGTTACGTTTATTATTTAAAATTTCCAATTATTTTCTATACATTTCGTATAAATTTTCAAAATTTGTTGCATTTTACCTAAGGTAAAAACGCATTCGTCAGTTATGGCGTTGAGTGCTATTGACAAGGATAAACATAATAAATTCTTTTGGTGTCGCAGAGTATTGGACGAAATCTAGAATATTTAAAATTATATCTCGCGGTCTTTATAAGATTCTTGGACTTATTCTGCCAAAAAATGCTTCCAGAATTGCAGAATTATTATTATTCCTTAAAATATTCATTTTTTAATATTTTACATGATACTTAGTATCCACCAATATTTTATTTATATAAATAAAAAATGATCTAAAACAAAAATACAGAATAAAACAAACGACTGTTTTTATAATAATTTAAAAAAAATGTAAAATCTATATACATATTTCTGCTAAAGATAGTTAGTTAAATGTTTAATAACGATCAACATACTTTTGTATTTTTAAAATACGCCATTTATAAGTTAGTAAACACATGAGTAAAAAGGTTAATTAATTTTTAATGTTTTATTAATGACTACAAGTACCCTTGTTAGAGGGCTGAATAAACATTTTTATTTTCTTATCGATACAGTCGCTTTTTGTTTCTCTTAGTGCCCGCTAGATGGCAGGCCAGTATTTGCATAATGTTTTATTATATTACGTACTCGGTAATGTTTTGTCTATGTATAATTGGGAAATTAACTATCTCAAAATATTGCAAATACGCGGACAGAAAATTTAAATAAAAACGGTATTTATTTTATTTTATGGGAGTATTGCATTGCCATCTGATTCTATTCAACATTGTGGAATACTCCGCTAGATGGCAGTAATTCGTTCGAACACGAACCCTTATTTTGCTTCGCAAGTCCCTCGATAGATGGTGGTGTAGCGTGTCGACTAAGGGTTGTGAAACCGGAATCATCGCGTTCTCAGATATCACGACTCCAGTAGAAGTTACACTAGGTGTGTTTCTTTGCTTTTTCATTTTAAGCTACATGGGTTTCTATAAAAAAACTTCTACATTTTTCTAGAGGTGTCAATAACTAAAATAAAATCATAAAATAACATTGTTGCTTTTTCAAAAATGATGTTAATTTTTCAGGGAATTACTTATTAGAAACGTTTTTATTAATTTGGTTGTACACAGTATGATAGTAAAATATATCTTAGGAAAATAGCTTGCCCCTGAGACAAGATGGCCTCTCCTGTGTGGACAGACAAATAAAATATTACACCCTCTCTCATTTTCCCTATTAATTTCGAACGTGAAATCTCACAGAGACGAAGCTATGAATATGAGAATCGTGTATGGAAGTCTTTTATCTGTATGTGCTGGCTTTAGTGATCATTCTACACAATTCAACTATCACAAATTCCATCGTAAGAACATCCAAACAGTGTCAAATTTTGAAAGTTCTATATAGGTTTTTTCTTAGAGTATATACAATCTTGTATATACTCTAAGGGTGTGTTCAAATCTGAGAAACATTCGTTTATTTGAATTGACTTTGCTAGAGACATCTGTGGTATTTTCTCATGAACTAGTACATAGATTTTCGCAGCTGGTAATGATACCTCTATATTTTAAAATATATACATTTTTCTCATATTCATAGCTTCGTCTCTGTAAAATTTTAATAATTTATCTTGTATTAATCTTAATTAATTAATCATCCCTCCGGGGACAACATCCAGTAACTGTGTTCTTAGAACATTCCTACATATAAGTATTGTTAATGTAATGAAATTCAATATTTTTCATCTGCACGTACTTACATTAAGTTTTCGGAGGTAGAGTTATTTTGATGATTAAATATCCATTGAGCATGGGCATGTAGTGAGTATATTGAAGCGTGACTTTTAATATATTAAACACAGATTTTCATATATATTGTTATGGTTCTGCGGCGGCGGAGACAAATTAATCAATGAAAATCTATTTAAGGAGGGTTACAACACCATTACAATTTTTTTTTTTTACCAATCCTTGCCGCTTTAAGCTCTAAGAATTATTTGAGTTAAAACTCATTCGAAAATTTCAAAAATCAGAGTTATAGCATTTCGAAGCTAGCGTGGTAGAAGCATTTTTAAACGAATAACATTATTCTTTTGTATTTTTCTCGATGATGCGTCAAAAACTGTAAATTCGATATTTTTAAATTTTGCACACATATTT
This sequence comes from Agrypnia vestita, assembly GCA_016648135.1. Classification (NCBI taxonomy): domain Eukaryota; kingdom Metazoa; phylum Arthropoda; class Insecta; order Trichoptera; family Phryganeidae; genus Agrypnia; species Agrypnia vestita. The sequence continues at coordinate 156,122 of JADDOH010005276.1, read as the reverse complement.
CTTATATCATTTTTTACGATGTACCGTACGATATTTTTTGACGTAATGCGCCGTTTGCCTAATCTGATTTTTTAACTTTTCACTTAAAATTAATAATAAAAAAAATCTATTTTTATCGTTACGCTACATCACAGACATTGCGTCATTTAATAAGAAAATAATGAGCTTTTTCATTACACTCGAACACTGGCGACATGATTATCTCTGAACTTTCGTGGGACAGTACGTAGCTCCGCCATTTTACAAAATAATTTGGTAATGAAATATACTAATTAATGTATGCCGTAAACGATGATAATAAAACGAATCTTGTTTGTGCCTTCTGGGGTACTATGCCGCAAAAACACGGCCAGAAAGGTCGGAAAACATTCGAATCCCATTGCAGACAACAACCCTGATGATGGACCCTGTAATGGGATCCGAAACGTCGGCCAGAAAGGTTGTAAAAACACGGTACAAAAACCCAGAAGACACAAACCAGAAGATTTTATGTGGCCATGACAACCCAAGAACATTTATAATAAAATGAATTTTATGTGTGCGATGGTAAGGTCAAAATTGAATTTGGGTGTATTTTTTTATATCTCTAGTTGGTGTAATCCCTTACACTTACATATATTATTACACAAAGTTACTGTATACAAAATGAACTATTCTAGTCACTCGTAAGTGGAACACTTTATATTAGTTTTCTAGAATATTCCTCCGTCTGTGGAATACTTTTATAACACGACAGGTACACTGGTACTTTATTTCGCTTCTCGTCAATACTTGTAATGAACGCCCGCTCGCTTTTTCTGTGGTCTCTCGTCAAAATAAACTGTTCTGCAGCAATGGCGTAGCTTGTTTACAAAAGGAATTTTATTTCGCGAATGTTCTGGTATAATCTTGTTTATTCTATGTACCTAGGTACATCCTTCCAGTTCACGCATTCCAAATGTCCAGACTGTTAAAAAAATCCTCGATTATGTACATTTTTTATCGTTTCAGAATCTCGCGACAGTACCATTGTATAATGTCAGATAAATATTGAATTTCTCAACAAGAACATGACCTTCTTTTTTGTCTTGGACAAATGTGCACGCCCATTTTTTTTAAATTTTCCAATAAAATTATAATATATACCTTAATGTGGTGTTTTCAGACAGTCCAACTTAACGGGACTATAAGGAGGCGCTGCTATAAAAAGAGAGAGCGCCAACTTTCTCACTCTCTCATTTAGCTGGCGTGCAGTTAGCAAAATGTCTTGTCAGAGTCGGTCGAATATTTATCTGTGAATACATTAGAGAAACGCTTCACATTTCTGCCTTCTATTTGGTCTCCATATCTCGAGTTTAGGATACATCTTAATAAGTGCTATTAAAAAAAAATTATCACCTCATTGTAAAAAATCACCCAATGTCTATCAGAATTTTAGGCACTCGGTGTTGTTTATTTGTGCACAGATTTTTTTATATTCTACGTATTATTCGTTTTATTATAATAAATATAATTTTGTTTCCATTTCATTTTTATCATTATTACATACTTCACGGCGAATTGAGTTCTTCGCGTTCTGTCTCGTAAATTTAATAATAAATAATATCTAAGAAAACAAAAATAACGGAACCAAACATCCGACGCCATTTTTCTCTTGCTTCTTCAGTTTGCTCCCCAAAGTGCATCAGCGCCTCCGAGATATTAAACACAACTTCTCAAACTGCAAACTCTCCAATACTTTGTTAGCTCCTTTTAGGTTTGTGAGTAACGTCACAAGTTTTGTCGATATGTTTGCATATTTCAGTCATATAAATGGGTTTGTAAACGACTACACCAAGCGTAACCTCACAATTCTTCATTTATTTTATACCTGCATGCGCAAAATACGTGCACTCTTCACCAAAAAGTAACTTCAATTGATTTTAAAGAAATTAATCCAAATAAGATATATATATATCTATTAATATTCCTTGTTATGATTATTATTTATCAGAAAATGTAATCGGATTAGTGTATAAGTTTGTCCAATTTAACATAAATTTTAGACTCACGGCTTTTGTTATATGCGTGATTAAAATCGGTTCAAGGAATGGTGAGCATATTGAAAAATCTTATATCTCCGAAAGTATACTATAAGGTATAAGTTTATGATGACAATGGATTGATGACAGATGAGAGATTTTGATAGTTTGGATCAAGGGTACATAAACGGCACGGATAGATGCGCTCAGTCAACTACGACGCCATGGCTTTTTTACTTTTGCACCGGTGTCATCTCGTGATAAAGTGTTAGCAAGTTCTCGCGGCCGTTTTTGCTTTTAAGCACTTGATCATATTTATAATGTCTGCATTACCCACCTTTTCTTCATGTTTTTGTATGTTTTTGTTCACGTTTTGTTTTAATTCCATATTATGAACAAAGAAAAAATGTTTTTCATAATTTGGTTTCGAATTTCGTATCCTAGATAATAACATCAATAATCTGCCTATGTGATATTTCTACTAAATCACTCAAATAAATCTAACATAGGTGCGATTTTTGTCGTATTATCTGTAGATCACCTCTTTTTATCTCTACTTTATAATGTCCTTTTTAATCCTCACTCACTTCGGTATGTGAAATCTAAATTCAACTTTCAATCTAATCATGACCTTTCACTCCGTTCAGCTGAAACTACTTAACTGTACATATTATTGAATTCTTAAGCTCCGTATTCGAAATGCAGTCGGCTAGGCTGTGGAATCACATCATCACGGATCATAACTATCTTCAAAAGTAATTTTACCTTTACCAAAACCTAGTTTCACCCTTCATTATTCCCATTTATGACCTATTCTTTCTCGTTATCACGCATCTAATTTTATCACCAAACATTATGTACCGGAAATCCATTTAAATTGTTCCACCAAATTTTGTGGATATTCGGAAGAAATTTCCAATTAGCAATAAACCCGCCATTGTAATAGCTTTTTGTGTAAAATGAATAAATCTACATGGAATTGTATATAAGAAATTGTTTTTCATAAATAATATAGCCACCATTTCAAGAACCCACATAATTATCTGATATTAATTATTTTGATTTACATAACTTATATTATACAATTCTCGGTCCGACCACAAAGGCAGTTTGGCAATCTTCGCTTTCAACTTTGGTTCAAACTTTATGAAAATACAAAGATTAAACTCTCGCAAAGCCTGTCCCCAACTTCAGGTCGGGAACAACAACGGTTAGTTTAGGAGTTCCCCGTTCTGACGATGCTGCGAACTGAAATTCCATCCCGCGCGACTGCTGCAGTGATTTATTCATGGGCTTAGCTCCAGTTCTGCTATTGGAGGTTCATTTTTCGTTCCCGAATTGCAAAAGATTTTAATTGTTTACCGACTGACTGGTGTCCACGGTCCTGTTATAGTAAATAAATAGTATTTTTTGATTTTGTGTTTAGATTGTTTTAATTTTCTGCACACGTAACAAGCACCACTGAGTAGACCATCACCGGAAATTGCCTCGGCCGAATATCCGTATCCGGAAAATATTCGCCCGGGGTAATTTTGCAGCATGCAGCAGCACAAAATATTTTTTTTTTTCAAAGCTATATTATTTATCACTTATCAGTAACTTTTCTAAACAAGAAAACAATATCAGTTCTATCGCAATATACTAGCTTATTTACGTACTTAATTGTACTAAATCAAAATGAGTTATAGTTGTTATCTTGAGTTAAGGGGGGGTAAGGTTAATTCGTACAAAAAAAGGCATGTTTTTGTGATTTTTTTGTGACGACACAGTTAAAATTTCTTTATTAAAACCAATGGTACATTAAAGTATGACATTTGGAGAATATTGTGTAAAATTTTCAAGAAGAAATATTAAAAAATACGGCAATGGCAGCAATTATTCGGACGTATCTCGGAAAAAAGTAGAATTGCGGTGTCCATCATAACTTGGTGCTAGATCATCTGAAATCAAAAAATCAAAGTTCATTCGTTAGATAATAGGTTTTCCCAGGTAACGCTGGGAGGGTTTTTTGAAATTTCAATTTTTCAATTTTGGAACACTTTGAAGGGAAAAAAACGCGATTTTTTGCGAAAAATATCGACTAATTTGTTATAAAAAATATAAATTAAAACAAATTGAAAAAAAGTCTCCAGCGTTACTCGTAAATTATGTACAGAAATAATGTTCAAAATTTCACAAGGATCGGTATAGTAGTTTTGAAGTTATGATGGACACCGACTTTGAAAACGTGAGATGTGGGGAAAACGTTTTAAAGTTTTGCACACTGTAAAATTCAAAATAAAACTCAACACTTATTTTATACTTAAACATAATCGTCGATGCCATGTTCACACAGCAAAGAGCTTTCATCATCAGCATCTTTTTGTCCTTGTCTACGCAAAACTCTTCTAATACAATAGCACGTCCGGTAGTCCTCAGGTGAGCGCGTTTCTTAGCTGCCCGAGCAGGTATAGAAAATCAGTCTGAATATCGCTCAAATGTTCATAATTTCGTCAATTTTGCTCCGATTGACTTGAAATTTTGACACAATATTTTTGCAATGTTATACATTTTCTTACATGTATCAATCTTATTTAGGCCTCCTTTTAATAAATAGCTCTCACCGCGTCCACATTTTGATGAGTATTCAGAATTTTAGCTCCCAGCATTCAGTTTATTTATTTATATTTCCCTATCAGGATTTATCTCTTTTTTATTTTAACTGATTTTTTCAAATACGAAAGTAACATATTAATCCAATTGCCATTATTTAACTTGGTTTATTATTATATTATTCATTAATATGACTGTTTCTTTATGGTGCTATATGATTATTTTAAATTTTATAGTAAAAAATGTAACAAAGCTTAATTCAGTTTGTTTTATCAAACTATTCATTAAAATTTTAAAAGTTGAATTATTAGGGAATGTAATGTTTTGGTGAATATTTTTCTCTAATTAAATTACAATTTGTGTTTCGACGGTTCTTAAATTATTTGCACCTCGTAAATGATTAATAATTAATAGATAGAATAGACGTATCTGGTGAATAAATTAATTTTAGTAGATTATCTTGTTAGTTCATAACAATTTTATAGCCTTAAACTTGCATTGAATAAATTGATCCCTGAGGGGGACAACGGCTCTTATTATTATCGTTTTATATAGTAAAATTGGAAGGAAACTCTGGAATTCGCATAAAATAGAAGAGAAAACTTTGAAATTTGAAACAATGCACTTGTACTGAAAACAATATACGATTGTTTCGCGATGAAAATAAAACTGGAGGTTATGTTCGTCCTTAGATTTTCAATGTGAATACTTTCGAAGTTTGAACAATAACTCTTTTATATTCTTATGCGCATCTTTTGAGTTTTGTTTTCGACAAACAATACTATCTGTGATTGATTACAAATAAAACTGGAGGAGTAAATATTAAGAAATATTGCAACACGTCCGGTAAATAATTCAGAAAATATTTGAAAAATTAATTGTGTTCTAAATAAAAGTGAATGCAGTGTGTAGTCAGTGTCTATAAAATTTTTAATGCTTCTAAAGTATATTCTATATTTCGTTTTATTATACCATGTTGTCACGAGCATTTGTTACATTTTTTGGGTTGCTTGCTTACACTTAGATTAATTGCAGTACCTTTTATAATTTTGTGATATATTCAATGTATTGAGACTCCAGGACTTGGTCTCGAGTTGGGGATGGATAAGATTTTTAAACAAACTATAAAAATAAATATTTATTAAATTGACAAATGTTGATTTCTGGCTATCTCTTATCCCAAAATTTTTTTGTTAATTTTTGATAGCACGTATAAAATTTATGAAATTTTACAATAAAAGTATGGTCACCACTCCGCCTACAAACATTCACCACTTTTCGTAAATCATAATTTGACGACCTACTAATACTCTAGTGGGTACTTATTTTAATTATATAAATAAAAAAATATTCCCATATAATATCATTTATTTTTTTGGTCGTAACCTCATGATCATTTTAAATAAAATATATTCTTTAACTGATTTAACTAACTTTGTATAACACGCTCACAATTATTCAATTATTTTTGATTGTACTGATTACTAATTTCGGGAAGAACAGAACGTCCCGTCGTCAGGTGTAAATAATACATCATTACTAAAATTAAATACAATCATGTGACGATTTATCAAGGTTCTGTTTCTTAATAAGGAAGTGGGGGGGGTATTTTTGTATTTCCTGGAAATATTTTTAGTACAGGCGAAGTGTTAAAAGTAATAGCACCTAATATCTTTGATTAATGTCTTTTTCAAATTCAAGTTTTTCTGGATTTCTTCTGTTCATTATTATTCCTTTGTATAGTACAGAGTGGAGAAGTTTTATCGCTGCTCAAAGAATGGTTCATTTTAATAATATGATTTTCAGAAGTTTTATTCGCGTGTTTTAATCTGTCGAGGCCAATGTATTTTTTATGCGGTAATTGCGAATCTCACGAGTAGGGTGGCAGTCACTAATACGGTTTCTTGCGTATTTAATGCGTATTGTACACCAACTTATCAATATATAAGTGCTAAGGAAGTAGTATTACACGTTTGCCTACCGAAGTTGCTCATCGAATTGCCAATCATGAATACAATCAGCTAAAAATAACGGTTATTGTTTAACCGGTTAAAATACTATCAATACTAAACACATTTGGAGGCAATCTTTCGACCGGGTTCAGATATTATTTATAACCGCACTGTAAAGTTGTAATACGGTAATGAGGAAATCTGAATTGCAGACTGAACCTATAGTGCGACCTCCCTACTCATATTTATGAATGCCAAACGCATTTTGCGGGTCATTTCTTTCGAAAGACGTTAAATAACCATGTGATTTACTTCATAGTAACAAATCCGAATTTTGTTTATTTTAATATGACAATTATTTATAAATATTATTAATTATTTATCAATATTATTATTTATCAATAACGTTTTACTCAGATTAACGAGTTAAGGTTGTTATTACGGTCGTTAGACATATTTAACTGTAATTTCTGATATTTTATACACACCGTATATATTACCGAGAAGCGAATCTCGACGTTTCGTTGGATACTTATCCAACGTCATCATGAGTCCGACCTCCACCTCCGCGGGTAAAGGTCGTCCTCCGATGACGTTGGATAAGTATCCAACGAAACGTCGAGATTCGCTTCTCGGTACATACGGTGCGTATAAAATATCCGAAATTACAGTTTAATTTTACTCAGATTTTTTTGTACCTGTATTACCTGTTATCTGCCAAAATCTCTAATGTCATGGTATCCAAACATTCTTACTTATTATAGCGTACAACTACATAAAATATTTCTGGTTTGATACTGTAAGTCTGGCGGTCGCTGGCTCTTAATCTACAAGCTGTGTTCACACGTACTCCAAATTGTGTCGTAAACGATTTGAAACGTTCTCACACCTACCATTGTCTTAACCGTTTCTGCGGAGCTAACGGTATCGTCGTTAGCCCCGCGGGTGAGTTGCGATGGCCATCTGCGCCCTGCAGTCACGGCTGTTTATGTTTTAACAATATCCCCACGATTATGCAACCGCGCCACTGCCACTGCCGCGAAATTGGAAGTCGCAAAGACCGGCGAGGTAAGATATTGTTAATTCACGTAATGGTTTTGGGAATTTCATTCTGGTCCAGAATACTTGGACAAGATTTAGATATTTTCATTACAGTTCGGTTATCAAGAGTTTGAGAGGTTGTATGTGGGGTGTGATAGTCGAATAAAAAGATAAAAACCTTACAAAAATTTAAAAAATAAAGATTTTTATCATTTTATTTGAATTGTATTGAAGCGAATGTATTTTTCATAATTGATGTTAATATCTGTAATGATAGTTTAAATTGTAAAACATAAGTCAGAAATATTTTAAAAATGCAAACTTTGATATTGTACATCTTCATAATTATTGATTTTAGGTCATGGTTGCTTGAACATTTTCCACTCATTATCTAAGCAGGAATCCACCTGTAAACTTTTTGCTACTGACTGTGACAGCCTGTATATTAATTGACTCTTTTTTGTTAAGATTTAATTATCCAATACTGTTCATCATCTGTACTATATCATATCCGTAAATCCTGATTTCAGAATACGATATAGTACCTATGATTATTCAAAAACACTTATCATAGGTTATTTTTTAATACTCTCTTGGGTCAAAAGTCGTAACTCTCCATTATTTGTTCTTCGTATTGTATATTTTTAATCCGGTATCTCAGCATCATTCTAGTATCAGGTGCCTGATTGGGGCCATGCGTATCCGACTTTGGTGCCATTGTTTTCGAGCGTCGTGTGTCGTTATTAGTATAATTTAAGGTGTATCTTTCTAGCACAGCATATATTATACAATTGTTTCTATCGTACACAAAGAGGTCGTGTTTGAAATTCTCTTTCTGTTGTAGTTACGTACGAAATAAATTAACATATTTTGTTTCTCTGGTCTCTCGTTAGTCTACGAAACGCTGCATCCAACCGCCAAAGTTGCAAAAAATGGCAGCAATGCCGTACGCCTTGAGGTATTTTAAATTATTTTCTAATCACATACATTCCTACTCTGTCTGTCAGGAAGAGTGTTATAAGAGAAGAGAAATATAAACTCATACTACAGTGTGGGATTGAAGAAATTGAAGAATTTACTTTATTATTTCCAGTTCGCAGTCGTTCTTTGGAGCAATTGCTTCTGAAGATCAAATAGCAGTGAAGTTTTTTATCGTCCAAAGGGGAATGGAACTTTGAAGAAAAATATGAAAATTTTACTGGTTTTACAAATTAAACATCTTCATGCGTCCGAGCGTGGCTGAGGAGTCCTATTCTGGAACCGCATATCCATCCACAAAGTTGGGCTCGTGCATCTTGTGGACACAGGATGAGGTGGAATGATGAGATGAAAGAGATGGAAAATATAATGTTCTATAGAGGAGTAGCTATTATTTTATGTACACGGTTGAAACCAAAATATACTTCCCCTTCTTTCCAGCTACCCATTTTCTCCCCTATTATAAATAATGCTATCCATTCAAATTTTTCGCAGTTACATTCTAGTCACTCCACCCCACTCCCAGGACATGCCATGCTCCCACTGCTACGCACCAAATTTTTATTCATAATTAAAAAAGCTTTAGCTAGCCATATGACAGATCGTTAGCCCCGTAAACGCCCAACACTTCCATATCTACTTTCTCATTTAAATAGTTTGTCTGTGTGAGACGTCCATAATATATATGATTAATAACTATCCATCTGGGGACAAAAATCCGGTAATTTTCTTCTTGAAAATATTAAACCACTCAAAAATATTGTTAAAAAGGCTTTTGTTTAAAAACCAACATTATACGTATCTGTTTTAAATTATAACAATTTTAATAATAACGCCGCGCACGGATTTCTCATACCGCATCAAACCCTAAATTAAATGTTAGCAAAATACCTTTCTATTCAGAATTTATAAAACCTTGATTGCTTTATTTCGTTCACCGGACAAAGAAAGGTCAGTCTGAAATACAATCACTTTGGAATGCACCATTTCGTTTGAACTGTTACTCTGCTTTTCTCCGCTTTTGATGAAAAATTAAATATTGGCACTCAAAGGGTAGAGAATTAACCCAGTGTTCAACATCAGGTTCACAACGATGCGATGTTGTAAACCCGATGTTTTTAGTATGCGCCAGACATATTTTAAAATATACCCCTGACGTGTATCTAATACACTTTTAGATGCTAAAGTTTTGTTTATTATAGCTTAATTCATTTTCTCGGTGGCATACCTTCACATTATTTCAATTACTTTCCGGGCCGCGGTGTATAGCGGGGATTCTCAAGTGTGCCATTTTGTAACATCAAAATAAAGGCCAAAATACTCCTTATTTTACATTCTAAATTTTTTATCTTTTTTGCTCATTTTAAAGACGAGTATTTGTTAAGCATTAGATTCCGCTTCTTTTAATTTTAATTTAATTAATTAAATATTTTGTGCTGGGGCAGTCCGGGGCTTTTCAAAAAATTCTAACTAAACTAGCTAAAAACTAACTAAAAAAACATATTTGTATCAAAAGATACCTGAAATATTTGTTGTAACGTACATTGCTTACCTATTTATTAAGTAAATTAAACACAAAAGCTTTCCTTCAATTTATAAAAACTAAATTAAATATAATCAATTAAAACTAAAATAATATAAAAATAATATTAAATAATGTTAATTTCTACTCCACTCTGGGCAAGAATCAACACCCATTAATATTAACACCCACACTTATTCATTTTGATTAATGTTGCGAGTGATGGAACTAAATATTTATTTTAAAAAGGAAGAAAATAATAAATACAAAATTTTACATAAAAATAACACAACAGTGCAATGCAAAAAATGTTCAACATAAAGAAAAACACAACACACACACACACTGTGATGGTCGACATAGAGATAGATTTAATAAATTTAGAAAAATCTTAAAATAATAATATTCAAAAAGCCAAGTATGGACATCAAAAATATATTTCTTCTGGTTTGAATCGTTTAAAAGTAAAAGCCTGATATATTTCTTCTCAAGATTCCATGTATTACAAGAGACTAACAAAATATTGAATATTCGGCTATACAAGTAATATTTCTTAGGTTTTTTATTATACCATAGATATAATTCTGTGTTAAATTAATATTGTTTGCCAATCCTAATAGACTCGACCTTGTGAGTAGGTGCGAACGAGCCTTTATTATTTATGAAACGGAACAGCAAGTCTCGCGTGTAGCGAGTGCTTTACTCTTATTTTAACGAAACGGACCAATCACAGGCACGCGTTACCTTTCGACGGGTTGAGCCGGAGGCGACCGTCCTGATGACTGAATCCGGCCAATGGCGAGCGCCGGCGGTGAGGTCATCGCGCATAGGATGAGTCACTGCACTAGCGTGGATTTCAGAGGTATGGTGAAATCATTACTATAAAAGGAGCGAACACGATATACTCAGCCCCTTCAGTTCGAGACCAGACTTGCGAGCGGGAGCGCTGCCCAACAGACTACCGACGGAGCCCTGAGTTCCAGAACAGCATTTGCGGACGGAGTTGCTGCCCGGACGTATGGAGGAATCTACCATTCATCAGTACCAGAGAGGATCATACCGCCACTGTGTAACAGCTAAGGAACACATTTATATTATCTATCGATTAATTATTTTCACTATTGAAATGTATTTATTTTGGGAAGATTTAAAATCGGAGCAATAATGTATAATTAATATCACGATTTCTTGTGTGATCTTGGCTCAATTCGTACGGGAATATCTCCCAAACGAATATATTTTGATGCTTGGGGATTTTCATACCATTTGTATTAACAATTGATTTTACGGAGCTCTATAAGCAGTGCGTAATAGATTCATAATATTGTCGACGCGTTATGTATTGCATAACCAGATATCAATCCAAATCGTACGAGAAATTCTTCCGAACGAATATATTTTAAAGTATGGGGATTTTCAAACTATTTTTACTAATAATTGAATACACGTAATTCTATAAGAAATGCTTAGTAGCCTTATAATAATTGTGTTGCATAAGTATTGCGCAATCCGGTCTTCAGCCAAGTCTTTATGATTTGAGTACCTCGGTACATCTGGCTTAACAAGTAGCTTCAGAATGACGAGTAAAGGACAGAATGGGGAGATCTAACTAAAGATTGGGGATATCTGGTTTGTGTTAGCCTAGCTGGCTGAGGGGTGGATGATTGCCGGCACTTGGGCGTGGAACCCGCACAAGCCCCTGCAGGGCCCCTTAAAGGCGGGGTCCTCCTTGTTGCTCGGGGTCGTCAATAAACCGACCACCTAACCTCATCTGGCGCAAACTACTTAAACCAACAAAAAGGTTCCCTATGTCTTTGGAAGGATTTCCATGCTTGAATGCTGTAAAACCTTGATAGAAAACGTTAACTTCTATTTCGTCCTCTGTAAGAAAGACAGGGCCAGAATAAATATAAAAATCATTCACTCATATGGAATAGCTGGGATATTATAAATATGTTACTAACACTCTAACATTTGTCCAAAGTAAATGTTGCAAGATGCAGAATCGTGGGACGCCGCTCTGAAAAGGCATAATGAGATTGCACAATAATTTGTAACATCGCTGACTATGCCCGCAAAGGAGGCTAATGTCGTCATCAATTCGTACCAAAAGAGTACATGATTCTTCAAACACCGGCCTAAAAGAAAGGCGCCTCAAGACAACACCCATCATCAGAAACTCGTACCAAAAGAGTACGTACATCTCAATTATAAGCCTAAAAGAGAGGCGTCACAGGATCACATCTCGTAAAGAAGAGATAGAGTCTCGGGATGCAGTAAGTTCCGGAGGAACAAGGGGGGCCGTTTAGTCACTTAGGAAGTCGGCCACCGGGTTTAGGCGGGCGCGGAGCCTCTACCCCTCTCAGCAGAGATGCTGAGGGTTTAAAAAAACCAAAATTTAGCATTCAAAGAAACTATTATTTCATATAAACTCACGGGCTGTTGTAGAATCCTTTCGAACAAACCATCCCCGAGACCTTATCTACTTATTTATAAAGAAGTTTCGCTTCAAAAATGTCTTATTTCGTAGGTAGAAAATATATGTTTTATTTTCCCATGGAATTAATATGAACAGGTTCATGCACGTCTAAGACGGAACCATTCAAGGTAAGAATATGCTAATACAAAGTGTTTATAATTATTAATTTCAGTGTTATTTAATATGTGTGAATTTTTCCCTTTGCGCCGTTCGAACGATTTTACTGGTTTGTCTCAAATCGAAAATGTTTTATTTCTAATACACGAATTCTTTCTAGTGTACGTATTTTATTGTAACATAAATGTATAGATTATTAGGTTCGTTAGATGTTTTTATTACGTAATATTATGCAATTGTTTCCACACTGCTCCTATAAAAGAATTTGAAGTTATTACGATACACAACGGGGTCCTTCATCCATTAGACGAATCATGTGCCAATTCAACGACGTATTACGAATAGTATATATTGTATTTATCGAGATTTAGTCGCATTTATTATTTCTAGTGAGGTTTTTAGTATTGGTTCCAGGCGCCATTATGAGGCGGAAATAGTTCATATTCATAGCCCGACTGCAATAGGTATTTTTGTCGCGTAAGAGGTAGCACTTTTAGGAATATAACTGTGTTTTATGTTTCGTCCCTGACGGACAGGATGGTATAGCTGTGGCTATTTAGGTAATATACTTAGTAAATGCAAAGGGCATTAGGTATTTTCAATATAGTATGCGAACCCAAGATGTTAGAAATATTTTTAGTTAATATTTTTAGTTAATATTGCATTCAAAAGCGCAATTTTCACAGAATAATTATTTCCAGTTAATAATATATATTTTAGTTAAATGTATAGTTAGCACAGGCAGAGTATTAATATTGTATAGAATACATTATTTATAATATTTCAAGAAGGTATAATATTTTATTCCGCGATCCTTTTATAGTTACAGCGTATCTGTCGACCTCAGCCGTTGCCACCCGCGCCATACAACTATTTTCGCTAACATCATACGGCAAATGACTTTATTCATTGCAATGAAATTTATATTATTTAATATTATCTTCCATGACGTATTTTTGACGGGTCACCCCATAGGATTCATCACATTGTTAGCCGCGGCCAGGAGTTGGCAGATTAATTGAATGTAATAGCTAAAATTAAATATCAGCTCGCGGCGATTAAGCAACGGCCTTTTAAATAAATTATTAATACAAAATTCATCGTTAATACGTTAGGAAGACCCACTATCTAGCTGGATCATCACAGTGCTTACCGTGACCAGGAGAACGATTTATATTGAAATACAATAAAATGCTTTATAATATTAATTGAACATCATTTCGACATTAAATACAGTCCGCTCGATTTGATTAGGATGCCCACTATCTACCTGGATCATCACAACACGACCATCCAATACGGTTGCGTCCGCTAAATTAAAAGTTAGTACAGCAATCGGTATCCTAGAGACATACATTCGCCTCTTTTAAACTATTTATCTATTTCCGGTCACTTGCTATAAGTGTGTTAATATTTGCCCCTGGTAATTTGAGCCCCGGGCTCCCCTACTTTAGAAAAACTTATTAATTAACTGAGAAAGGAGATGTGTTTTCTCAGCTATTTCGTGGCAAACGCTCACATAGGGGGGCAAAGAAAACGCTTCAAAGACTCCCTCAAAGCGAACCTTTAAAAGGCCACCTCGCATTCATGTGTTTGCTTCCCATGTGTTGTTATTATTATGTTCAACTCATATAAGACTCAAATCACATTTGCGCGTATCTCATATCATCTTCAAAACCTTCACCGGCTTAAATGTCCAGAGACCTAATATGTCTAGTACACGTTTCGCGAATACGCCATTTTTCCCGGCTATAGATTCTTTTTCTTTTCTTTTTTTTCTCTTTAAAAAAAATAGAGACACGAACACGGATACGAGTCGCATCATATTCTTACTCTTTTTAAACTAAGCTAAACGCTTGTGCTATGAAATTAGGACTAACTTGCTGGTGTCCTGGAATGGGACCCGAACCACCGACCACCAGATCTAGTAGAGCGCATGAACACTACCCCAACATGCTACTCATTAGTAACTTACAGCATATCATCCAGTGAATAATATAGTAAATACGTTCTTTAGCCAGTAAGTTGTTTTGTCAAATGTGGGGTATGAAAGCAAAGGCAGCAATATCCAAAATAATTAAGCATCGAGGATTACTAATTCATAATGTACTGAATTCAAGATTTTAAGGGAAACGTTGCCCATAAATTTAAAGGAAAGATGATTTTGGAAATGATAGATACATAAAATCTAGAATTCAGTACATTTTAAATTTTACTTTTCCTCGGTGACTGCATTAGTATCTGAAACATTCGAGAAATTTCTATAAAAATCTAAAAACTACGAAAATCTTCTCCTAAACACTGGAAAAGTGTGGGGTGTTCGATACGTCGATACTCGGATATAAATACGGGGCCAGGCCTGCGCGTTTGATAGCGAAACAAAGCGAAATCAGCCGCGAGCCGCGAGGCTAGGATGGCCAACCGCGCGATAACTCAGGCGAATATTCTAGCAAAGTTATTACTCAAGTAGCGAAATAAAACCGAAGCGAGTAATACGTGCGGAAATTGGATGGAAAGTTTAATCGTGTTAAGTGACTTTGTACGTTAAATAATTAATTAATCGGTAATCAATAAATCGCTAACTAATTTCCAGCGTTTTCATCCATTCTTTCAGCAGCCACGACACGTGACAATAAGTTATAAATAATATTATACATGTATGTGCAACTACCCCAATGTGAATTACACTAATGGATAGGGGTGGTTAGGTATGATACTTTATGCCACAGTTTGAGGATCCTTTGAGTGAAGTAAGTAGCGGAGAGAGCGGGCCGCTAATGCTCTTACCGCTCCGACGCCTAAACCTGCCTTAATAATGTGTTTATCGCTACCGCTGCGCGCTGTGTGAACACGGTTTAATGTTCTACATTCTGTTGATTCGAGATTAGGCTCAGCCCATAGGGTTTCGATAGTCGATGGTATTCTTCTGTATGCGGGATCTCGATAAGAGTCGATAAACAAACCGAGTCATATTCCTACGACTGTCTTTCACTGGAGTGGCGCGTTCTCTCCTTTCTTACATTGTGTCACCATGCATCGCTTTCATCACCTAACGGTTTTTTTTGTGTTCTATCTTTCTTTTAAACTATGTTCGTTGTTTTTTCAAAATTCGAAAAAATATATTATTACAAAAAATAAATGTTACGATCACTAAATTTGGTAAAAAAAAAAAACATAAACGTCAGGAACGTGCAGTGAGAAAAGAAGCGTGACTTTTAATTAAACGTATATTGGGAAAAAGAAATCGAAATTAAATATTTATTGTGCAAAATATTATATAATCAAATATTAAAATCTGAATAATCCTATAATATGAATGTTAATTATTGTGGTAGGAATATTACGAGATATAACTCTTAGTTCGGTTTATTTTCACGTAATAATTCACGTAGAATATGTTTTTCACACATACGAAAGCTTTAGTATCTCAGACATATTATGACACGACCAAAATGTAGCTAAACCAACCAATTACGGCCCTCGTAGCCCATTGACAATGACACTGGCTTGTCATACCGAGGGTTCCGGGTTCGATTCCCGGTTAGGTCACAATTAATCTATGTAATTTACTCAAGCATTCATAATGTTTTATTATTAAGAATATCATGTACCCATTATCCTGTTAGTGTCTCTAATAAATATTTAAAAAAAAATAACCCATAAAAAACAAGTTTTTACAATACTCCCTTTCTTATTTTCGGGTTTTGCGTCTACCATATGCGTTGAAATATCCTTACAACTTGTATGAAAAAACATTAAAAATTTATAAATCCAAAATTATACTATAATTATTATTTTTTTTTATCGAAAATTTGATAGATCTTCTTGATCGTCGCCATGAGTCTGCTTGCAAAGTTTCAGCTCGATTGGATCACGGGAAAAGGGTTAAAATTCAATCCAAAGTTTTTTCGACGGCAAGCAAGCAAGCAGACGCCACGAGTTAATCTAAGAGTTAAGGGAGTAAAAATCTTGGGTGTTTTGTGATGTGTTTCGCTTCTGTAATTGGGCCTTTTGGCCTGTTGAAGCGTAAAATTAAAAAAACTCATAATCCAGGGGAAAATAATTGGTAAAAGAAGTGTAGGGAGACGCCGCATCTCATGGCTACGTAACTTGATGGACTGGTATAAGTGTAACTTGGTATAAGTTGTTCCATGCGGCGGTAAATAAAGTCCTAATCGCCAGAATGGTCGCCGACCTCCGATAAGAGATGGCACCATAAGAAGAAGAGGTTATAATGTAGTTTATATTTTCACCCAATTTAATGACCATCATCAATAATCTCTACAACGTTAAAGCCAAATCCATCAATAAAATAAAAATATATTATTTCAAAATAACTTAATATCATGATTAGTAATTTAAGAAACATTGCAAATAAAAGCTTGTAGTTATATTATATATTATATATATTATTGGTATGACATCATACTCAAAATTCTAGACGCCAAGATCATGATTCCAGGGATATCAGTTTACAGTATTTATGAATCCCGGTATTAGTAATTACAGTTCTGAAACTTAGGCCCGGTTGTTTCAAGTTCGATCAAAGTAAGCGGTCGATAAAAGCATAGATTTTTACGAAAACGGATCGTCTGATTGGTGGAGAACGTAAAATTTCAGTTTAAACTCTACGCTTACTTTGATCGAATTTGAAACAACCGGGCCTTAGGCGATTAATATTTTGGATTTATTTTGCGGTGTCAGATACTCGATGTTTCGCCAATGCATCGGGTATATTATTCACATCACATTCAAATTGTTATTTGTAAATTTTATGTTACTTTTAATGTATTCTTTTGTTCAAAGATTACTTAGGGCCGCTTGTATCATCTTTGTTTATAGTTATCTTTTGTTTTTATTATTAACCATCGATAGTGCGTTTTCCACTAATCACATTAACCCGTTTTAAACGAAAACGGGTTATGTGATTGGTTAAAGATTAATATCATCCAAATCGATGCAACCGACTTACTTGCTTACATAAACATAAATATCTGACAGAGTGTATTTGCTCTTTCTAGCATTTTTGCTATTAATGAGAAAATTATCAAATCTCGTGATTGATTACGGGATTATCATCAAAATCGAAAAGAGAAAACCCAGATTTGCAATTGTGGCTCGGGATTAAATCTGCTACCCACTACTGAGCCTGTTAGGGAGGGTTAGTGTCCAGGACAGAGAAGGTTGGTGTCAGGATACACACATGGCAAGCATTACTCCGACAAGAAAACTATTTTAATATATAAAACAAAAAAGAAGATAAGTTTTATTGTCAGACAACCGAATATTATTTGTCTTGATTATTTAAATTAATTTTTTACTTCGCTAACGCGATATTTAATATTCCTTCATTCATTCAAGTTCATTCGTCTCTCTTACGGGTAGTATATTAAAATTTAAATTTTTTTGTTTTATTTTTACGAACAAAAATAAATTAACAACAAACATTTTAAGGATTATTATTAATTACAAGCTGAAATATAGCTTAATAAACTTTACGTCTATTCTTGTTTGTCATCTTTTTCAGTTCGCTTATATCTCGTGATACAAGAAAAAATATTTTGTTTAACCAACTAACCAACCATCACGCCGTTCACCGCAGGCTTAGGCAGAGAGGGTAGAAAGTCACACTCTTTTGATTCAACCACGTTCATACATTTTCTCAAGCACGATATTTGATTGCTGAAGCCTTTTAACGGGGCTGTTCTCCAATACTTGGTTTATCTTAGCATTCCAGGTTTTTCGCGGAAGCTCTATTCTCTTCGCTTATACATTCCACATGATCTTTTTTCTAGGCTGTCAAAACACATATCATTTCTCTCTCATCTTTTAATAATACAATAATAAAAAATAAATTAGAGGGGTATAACTGCTCATAAAAAGAGAAAAAATAATATTGCTGATTATTTCTAATCCCTACTAATTAATTATTTATTTTATATTGCTATTTTTATGACATTATTTTTATTCTGCGATGTCACTTCATGTTTTTAAGAAATGAACCGCGTGTCAAACTAGAACAAAGAAACTTCCGATCGTATACGATTATCCGGGTAGCAGAAAGTGAAGATAATATGAAGACAGGTCGCATGCATTATGCGCATACATTATAAAGCGGCCATCTGTTCAATGGATTATGCGTTTGCTTCCACATCTGTTGTTTTCTGTGTTCCTGGTAACGAACAAATATAAATTCCCCTTAAATCTGCCGCGTTGGCTTCATGGGTCATCATCGTGCATTAAAAGCGTAAATTTTGATTTTCGTGTTTGAGATTCTTAGATTAAAAAGTAAGTCCAGGGAGTCAAGATAAAATAGATCAATAGTTTTTAAATTAGTAAAATATACTTGTATACTGATCTACTAGTTTCTACCCGCATAATTTTAGCCAAATTTCTAAAATTTTATTTATACTTTTATGTAAATTCTTACTTAAAAATATTTATTGATTATATCGTCCATCTTCAAAATTTATACTATACATTTTTGCAAATAATTTGTGTTATTTAAAGTATGTCGAGCGCTACATTATGAAATGACATTTATTGTAATTTAATTACTTATCAACTATTTTATAGAACAAATAAAAACAGAAAAATAACTTAAAACTGGCAACATTTTAATAATATTTTAGTCGCCTATTGTAAGTCTCTGTTTATTAATTTGGTACCGCTTAAGAATATTTTTGCATACATATTAATTTCTTCCAGCTTAATAAATAATTCATGGTCCTTATTTATGAATTTTCCATGGACGTGTTCTTGGCAAACTTAATATCCGATGCAAATTCTTTGCTTACAGAACTTTTCCGCCGAAACGTTTGAGGACCTTGTGTGTTTGTCAAATTCTGTAGACTTGATGGCTTATTAGGAAAGTTTGGGCGCCGCTTTGCAATTTTTCAAATTGTGTTTTCCGCGATTTCCTTTAAAAGACCAACTTAAAACGGTTCCGACGGGGAAGTTTCGAGAAATCACTTAGGCAGAATGTCGGCGTTTATTTGGACACTTTATAAAGGAAATATTACATTCTCTCGTGAACTCCTCGCTGGCTCAATTTTCATTGGAACCTTTATTTTTATTCTTTCATCGATGCTAATACAATTTATAGCGCCTTTATTTTTATAAGGTATTTTTTCTAAGGTCTTCACTTTATTTTCTCTTCCTAACAAGCTAATAAATTAGATTTTATCACTTAAGGATAAATTATAGAAATTTCACTAAGCTAATTAATATGTGAAAAAAGTGGATGGAAGTCTCTTATACGATGTCTCGTGGTTTACAGCGTGTGTGAGCTGGCTTAGGTGATCACTGTACACAATGCAACGTTCACTTAGGTTCACATAGTTTTCGTAACTGGTAATGAAACCTCTATATTTTATTGTTTTTTAAGGTGGAATTTTTTTAGCAATATCCTTTGTAACGTATATATGAAATTCTTTCGAATTGTTACACATATCTACTGAAATACGCCTGAAAATCAATATTTTCAACTTTTAACTCCTATCATGCACCAGCATATATTTTTAAACAATATTTTTTATGAAAGTATATTCTAAGAATACGGTTACTGGATTTCGTCCCCAGAGGGATGATTAATTAATTAAAGATAAATTATAGAAGTCTCACAGAGACGAAGCTAATTTATATATGAAAAAAGTGGATGGAAATCTCTCACATACAATTATTACGCTTTTGATGATTTTTTATATGATTAATTTGTACAAAACTTGCTATTATGATTTATTCAACCGATATTGTATTTTACACCAAAATTATTAGTACGTTAAAGATGTTTGTTTTATCATTAAAAAAACCATTCCGTATGACCATTGAAGAAACGACAGCGTAAATCTTTACTGAAAAGTTGTGAAATTAAATTAAAAATATTCTCACACTAACGTGCTTCCGTACTTTCACACTCCAGCATTGTTTTACAGGAATTTGAAGGTTTTTGGTTACCATTGTGGAGTAAATCTGCTTTCAGCGCAACTTTTATAGTCCTTTCTCTATCCCTTTGTTGGAATTGTATGATTGTATGCTTTCAAGAGAGACACAAACGTTTGTACAAAACACATGTTGATTCGTCCAGAACAAAGCATCAAAAATAGTGTTGGTTTAGATTCACAAATGCAGTTATTTTTTGTTGATTGTAGAAGTCTCTGTTCAATATGAGAACTACGTATCTTATCGTCAATTTATTCCAGATGGACATCTTTCTAGTATTGCATCCTATATTTATTTATTTATACGCTATACCTATTTTATGTTTTCATCACATCTGGCTTATATTCTGGTACTATTTTTTATCGTTAATTGAACATAGGCCCCAATTTTGTATCGAAAAAATGTTTGGACAAGTTATTGTTTAAAAATGTTTTTCGGAATTCATAGTCATTCAGAATCTTCTTAGGTGCTCTGCTGCATGTCTTTCATCTCTTTTATTGCGGCATATGATGAACTGTGCGATAGGGCAAAAGGTCGGAGACAGCGGTAAGAATGTATTGTCTCCAGTACACTTCTTATCATTATTTATTACACCATAATATATTTTTTCCTCACCAACTCGTTGCCAGCTCGGGTTTGCAGCTCGGGAGGGCTAACGGGTACGAATATTTATTGTAACAAGAGTAAAAAAATATTTTTTCAGGCGTATTCTTGTATATATGTTGAATAATTAGGATGAATATCATCCATGCATCAAAAAGAATAGTCTTTCATACCCTAGTCAAAAAATTGTAATGTCTCATGTAACAGCGGCGACTTGTACATAATAATAATGGTAAGAATAATAATAATCATAATAATAATTATAATAATAAACATATGTTTCTTCCAGCATAACCAGGTTGTCAGTGCAAGACCTAGTCCGCCATATAAATTACAAGAGTTAGATTTAAGAAAAAGAAAAAGAATGTATGTAGAGAGAAAATTAAAATAAACTATCCAATTACTAACTAAAATAATAATTCATACCATAAAAATACGATTACGAATATACATGAACTTACAGGTATAAGCAATTTGAAAGTTCTAAAATATTAAGAATAGCTAAAAATAATTATTATGAATTAATTTATGCATATAGAATATAGATATACTTCAGGTTCTTGTAATAATACATATAACCGGTTCGAATCCCAGTAGTAACCTAATATTTTTTCGTGAATTAGATTTTTCTGTATGTCTTTCTAATTGATTAATTAATTTGGTTATTAAATATTTCACAGAACTTTGTTCTGAAAAATTACAACTTCACAAATATGAATGTGTTCTTGAATATATAATATCTGTTGTATAAATGTATGTCCAAATAAAAATGAATTATTCAATTAATCATGGCGTCCATCTAGCGGTGGCATTGCAAAGTAATTTCAACTACCGTATCAAAAAAGTGGATTGCTCTATGGACAAAAATAAAAATTAATCAATTAATAAAAATAAGAACTACATATAAGGTCGATATATTCACGGAAACATAGAGGGTTGCTATAGCTTAGTGGTCAGAGCACCGGCCCCGGAAAGGAGGTGACCTGGGTTCGAATCCCAGTAGTAACCTAATATTTTTTCGTGAATTAGATTTTTCTGTATGTCTTTCTAATTGATTAATTAATTTGGTTATTAAATATTTCACAGAACTTTGTTCTGAAAAATTACAACTTCACAAATATGAATGTGTTCTTGAATATATAATAATACATATTATTACGGCTGTGGAGACACATATATGTAACTATTCTGCATACAATGCTATTATTCAATTAGGGATCCAGACCTCCGTGACAGCGCCGCTTGCACTAGAGAGTTGGTGCTGTGCTCCAGCCTCAGCTTAAAACCAGCAACACGATGTCTCAGGAGCGGGGAGAATCCATGACCACGACCTTCAGCAATTTTTGAAAAAGCACAGCTCTCACATGTCATCCCGAACAATATTTTGTATGAATTATTATTAACACGAACACGTGTCAAATTTTTAAACATAAATGGCAATAGCGCAGCTGTATCAAATATGTAAATGAGGTAAATATATATCATATATATGCAGCTTTTAAAAAAAGTATTAATTTAAAAAAACGTGTGGTTGGTCTTGGGTGGAATCGTGAACGTTACTTTGCGTAAAGTGATAATATAAGCCAGCCTTGAAGACAGCCATAAGTCCAGTAGACACCCAATAGCTTCGGTTCTGTGAGAATTGTCTATAATTTATTTTAGTTACAATTTATACTATTACGCTTCCCTCAGTGTTTTACTGAATTTTTATTAAAATGTATATTCTTAAATCTCGTTATGATTGGTAAATTATACACTCGCTTTTGATATTGTCAAGAGTGGAGTAAGAAACGGGTATGACTTTACTTGTTAGAAAATTCTTTAGAGTTCTCTGATTTATGGGATGTGAAGCCACCAAATGGCATTAACGTCTCCTTAAAATTAACGATTAATTTAGTGGGTAACTGAACACTGAAACCGTCATACAGTGCAAACAAATAATTTACAATATTACGGTTTAAATTTAAATCACATTTCGCTTTAAATGATCAAAACTTTAACAATTATATAACCCCCGGTTCCGTTAGAGCTTTTCGTCTTTCAAAGTACACGTGAAATTTTCATCTGCATTTTCATATTCGTAACCAAATTACATTCCAAAATGTCAATCAAGAGGGTGAACTTTCGGGAGTTTCTTAAAATTCTCACCCCTTATTTCTACATTTCCAGTTCATGTCACGTGGCGTTTACGGAACGCGTGTTCACGTCACTGGTTACGGATATATACTTCACGTCATTTATTATCCATATGTAAGACTGTGGTCTATAGCATGGACCGGTACTGACAAGAGAGCTATTGTAATAGGATTCGAGTTTAAAGAGTAGCTGAACAATAACTAAAGCAGAGTAACTGAAGAAGTAGACCGTAAAACACTCAAAAGACAAACATTTTATACTTTGACTATGTTAAAAAATTGCAAGAACACAATACTGCATTTTATTCCCAGGGGATTATTAATCAAGGTGTATTACATAGATGTCCCGTATCTCGATGTCATATGTAAATATTTAAAAAAATCTAAGTCACGTGTTTTAAAAATTATAAGCATTTAAAAAAAATCTACACCCTGTGATGGTGTAGATTTCACTCCTATTGCTACAAATCTTTATTTTTCTTAAATTTTTTTATTATTATGTAATCCTGAATAATGCTTCTGTAAACTTTTGTCCAAAATTCAAAGCTCCAGCTTGGAAAAAAAATGTCACTTTTTGACCAAACCAAGTTTTCAATATCAATACTTTGCCCAGTTTTAACTGACTGTTTTTTATTTTTTTTAATATTTTTCTGATAACTATTATCACTTGGCTTATCACCCGATTTCGGCTTGACGTCGAGATACGGGACACCCTGTATATATCTCATAGAGATGTTTTATAGGAGACAGTAGGTAAAGAAGTCTTTTTGAATGTCCATAAAGCTTACGACCTATCGTATGGCTGGCTTAAGTGATAGAGGCTTAAGTTAAGTGATACCCATGATAGACTACCACATCTATCAAATTTTTGGAAGATGTATTTATGTTCAATATGCGCACCTTGTTCCAAATGTGTGTTGTACCGCCACCTGTGGTTGAAAATTTTTGTCATTTCCATAAACCAGTTCAGGCGACGCCGTCAGTAATGTGATAAAAATATATGGCGGTCGCGTGTTGTCTGAGCCGCCCGCAGATTGCGGTCACATTCTAATGTTTAATGTTTTAATCCCATCAAGTTACGGACGTTGGGGATCGACAGACAAACAACGAAAGTATTATATTTAGCTATATAAAACAGAAACCACATTGAATTCAAATGATCTGAAAAACGAAAGAAATATTTCAAATATGAAAATATCTGTAAAAATTAAGGTTGTTATTACGGTCGTTAGACATAGTTAACTGTTAATAGTTGCGGATATTATATTGCACATATTGCACACTGGCGACCTCTATTATAGAAGAAGTGAACACTCCACAACAAAGTGCATACAATTTACGCCCTAGAAAGCAGTAATCAGTTCGACCTGCACCTCCGCGGGTAAAGGTCGTCCTCCTGATGACGTTGAATAAGTACTCAACGAAACGTCGATAATCGTTTCTCGGAAAAACATACGGTTCGTATAAAATATCCGCAACTATTTACAGTTAAATATATCTGTAAAAATTTGGCAATCGACCTAATATAGTTAGTTTTCTACGATCGACTCATGAATGAATGTCGTCTCCTCAAGTTCCTCCTCCCCAACTTCCTCTCCTCTAAAGCTTCCCAATTTCCTCAAGTTCATAAAGTAAGTAGATCCAACGTCACATAGAAGAGTACTGATGTACTGTTTGAATTGGTGTAATTGTATTACGAAATAAAATCCTCGACCGCCCTTAATAAAATTCGTCCCACGTCATAGAATAAGTGCGTTAGTGAATTTATTAATAGAAGTCGTATCCCCGTGAAAATTCACGGCACATAATTCAATTAATATAAATTTCAAGACTGTGTAGCTTGGTGGCACGACTCTTGTGTAGCCTGAGCCGTGCGCTCACTTGACGTGTCACCCTCGGCCGCCTGCGCCTTATTAGCGGCTAGTGAGTGTTGTTGTTGTGATTCCAGCTAGTTACGGACGAACAAGAATCTGGATACTTGATTTAATGAACATATTGATACCATGTACGCTTAAGAGTACAGTCGACTATTAACAATGCGGTCGACCCGCACGCCGTGCCGTTGCTTTGACGGTACCTCCGTTTATTTTTTCGCCCAATTCCCTGATGATATTTGCATATTCACTTAATGGCGGAATGTTTGGTTTGAATTCGTTAAGTGAATTAAAAAGTCTATGAAAGAGTTTATAAAAATGCACAAAAACTAAAACAAATAAATATTCGCGTAATCGATTAAAGGAAATAAGTATTTTCAAAAATTCCGGTAATAATGATGTTTTTTTTTTCAATATTTTTGGTCAGTTGTCATTCGGTAATTCAAAATTACTCATCCATTTAGATCCATGGATAGATACATAAAACCAAATCAAACAAATTCATTACATTTTAAATTAGTAATCTTCGGTGACTGCATTATTATTTTTTTTAGATATTGCTGCCTTTGCTTTTATACCCCACAATTATGTACTATCTTTATGAACATTTGATTAGGTGTAAGTAGCACTGTATATTTCGGAACCTGAACTTCCACTCGCATTCGTTAGTCACGTATACGTGAATAATAGCATTCCAAAATTTACTCGAGCAGTTTTCTACGACTGCGTATTGGCCTTGTATATAATAAACAAATTTTCATACGAAGGTGTATATCTGTTATACTGGTTTCCCGCACTGAGGGTTACGGGTTCGGTACCTGAAGAGGTCACAATAAATTTGTTCGTATTACTCGAACTTGGGTATTCTTGTGATGCAATGACTTCAGTACGTAATTGGGCCCCTTGGCCTGTTGAAGCATTGAAAATAAAATAGAATACACTAATCTCAGCCTTTTAGTTGCATTTTCTTAATTCCTAGGAATTGTTAAATGTCAGTAGATATAGAGATATACAAATCTACTGACATTTGATGGAGAATGGCCCTGTTAAAGGCGTCAATAATAGTAGTGTATTCATGATAAAATATAAGAATATAGCCGAAGCAAATGTGGTGCGACAAGATAGAAAAACGTAGTGTTCTAGCTTGTCTGCCTACCCCTTTGGCGAAACGGCGTGAAAGTTAGTTAGTTAGTCTCAGTAGTATAGATAAAAACAAAATTTCGCTTCTCACACCTATTGTTCATTCCGTGATCGTTGTACAACGCGAAAATTGATAATTTCTTACATTTTTATCACAACTGGAGATTAATTATTGTAACGAAGGATATATGAGAAAGAACGGAGAATACATCAATGATTCTATAATTTATTTTAAATAGAACTCACAAAATATGAGGTCAGTTTCTTACTGAAGTGTTTTTGTACGCTAGGTAATATTAAGACTAAAATTATATTACATGTAAATTCTTTTTTAAACCACGCTTAAATGTTAATGTACCAAAAAGTAAAAAATTGTTTTTCGGGCAAAAATTTTTTTGCCTCACTCTCCATATAAAAATGTGTGCGCTTTCCCTCATAAACAACAGATTTCTGTAAACTATTTAAAAATCGTAAGCGCTCACCTTTTATTAGAAGAGTGAGGAAACATTTTTTGATCGAAAATTATTTTTTTTACTTTTTAGTACATTTAAATACAAGCGTGATTAAAAAAATTTTTTTTTCATGCAATTAATACGCATTTTCTTGCTGGCACTGCTTTTGCTGTTATAATCGTTGTCGCCTTGTAATATTACAAAGACATTATGTCCAACACCGAACAGCAGAAACTAAGCATAAGCGCACGTGCATTTAGACTGTTAAAGTACGCCGACTGTGTATGGGCGACCATTTCACCCGGCTGCGATATATTTGTATGCAGTTTGGATCCCCACCAGATATGTATGTTTGGATCCTATCGGATGAATCCTAGGGAGGCTGTTAGAGGACCAGGCACGTTCCGGCGTAACGGTGTTCCGTTAATAGATTCACTAAGTACGTGTAATCTATCTGGTCCGAAATAGGAGCCGGTACCTACTTTCCGGTGCATTTGATGCTGCGGCTGTACGGTAAGGCTGCTGGTTTACGATTAACCTAATGAATATTTCAAACATCTTTCGTGATATTTGGAAACCTTTCAAAGAGATCAGTTTGTCTGAAGAATTATGATACCCAACACCAAAATCCTTATGTGGATGTTCTATGTATATTGACACAGATTTTTTGAGTTTTTATTTACGATAGCACTATGGAGAAGATTACTATTTTTTTTAATGAATGGAAATGAAAATTTGAGTAAAATTGAACCAAAGTCTGAAAGTAAAATTAAGATATCTCAAAAACTAAGTTATAGAAATTTAAATTTGCGTTTTGCATGAATAATTTTGTACCGTCCGTTGGAGTCGCATGACGTCATCCTTCACACTCGTGTACATCGCGGCTTGTGCTCCGGCGCCCGGCTATGCGGACGCGTGACGTCACAGACGAGTTGGTGGTCAATTATTCCACGCTAAAATACACTAACATTCAATTTTCTTTTTCTGTGTTATTTATTGACAGATTTGTTTTTTCGACAATTTTTTCGTCAATTTATTATTTTTGGTCTATATTTTAGTTACAACTGTATATTTTAGTTACTCGTTTTTTATTGAAAATATATTTACATAACATGATGTTTAATATATCGAGCCTTTGATCGACAGAAACACTATAATTAATCAAATCATTATCTCTTTATCATATACTCCAATCTTATCAAACTTTAATTACGATAATTACTTTAATCTCCTCCAAAGTACCCCCATTGCTAATGCTTAGGCTTCTCCCAGCGGTCCCGCCATTGATGAAAACATTTCTGGAGTGCGTGTTTTCGAATGGTGTTCAGTTGGGCTGTCGTGTTTAGCAAAATTTCTTGATTCGGGTCCCTTTCAGCGGCATTTTTAACTCGAGGAATAGCCAAAAATCGCACTGAGCCATGTTGGGAGAATAGATCTCGTGCAGAATGCTATTGTTTAGCCCATTGGCAAAATTTAATGCAACAAGTCGCTCCATCATTTCACAACAATTGACAATCCAACGGGCACTAACTACACTTCTTCACTCAGAGGCTGACCGCCGCGTCTTTCCATTCTATACAAGTCTAGTACGCAAGGGTGTAAAACTAATCACGTATGGTTTAGAATACAAATTTCTCACTGCCGTCTTCCAATTTATACATCAGCAGCACGCAATAATCGTGTATGTTTTGCACTGATCTACGCAAATAGGGTGGCTCAATAATATACTGCGCCAGTACGCAATGCGGAATGATCGTGTATATAGTTAGGTTAGGTTAGGTTAAGTTAGGTTCAGGCGCGTGCAGTGGGAACATTGAAGCGTGACTTTTTTGTAAACGTATATTTTGGAAAAAAAATATAAATCAAATATTTATGCTACAGATTTTTACGATATATCAAAATATGAATGTTATGATAAAAATTGTGATAGAAATATTACGAAATATATGTTGTATTCCAATTTTTTTTTCCAAATAATTGGTTACGTAAAAGTCATGCTGCGATGTTCCCACTGCACGCCCCTGGTTAGGTTAGGTTTAGTTAGGTTAGGTTAACGCATAAATTCATCAACTATCTTATCTACTATCTTTATGAACATTTTATTAAGTCTAGTAGTGGCATGTATACCTACTCTGGAACCTGAACATCCGCTCGCAACCGTTAGTCACATATTATACGCGAATAATAGCATTCCTAAATATACTCAAGCAGTTTCCTATGGCTGCATACTGGCCTTGTATATAATGGAAAGACGCGCTTAGCGTCATTCATTATAAACTATACGCAACCAGTACGCAAAGTTCGTGTAGGTATATATTGTAATCACAGATGTGAATAATAGCATTCCATAGTATACTCGAGCAGTTTCCTATGGCTGCCTACTAGCCTAGTATATAATGGAAAGACGGTTGACCGCCAGTGAATGACGCTTTCTGCGGGCGGGAAAAATTTCATGTCCCCTTCACATCTGCATCAAAACAACCTCTCGTAGGTATTTCGTTTTTTGGGCGAGAAAATAAAAGTTCGATATTTTTTTAACATGTCTCGTATATCTATGTATTAATATATGCAGTGCCTAATTCCAAAGCCCCCTATAACGGATTTCGGAAAATTTCAATTAATGGCTTATGCAATACGCAGTTTTGTAGTTATGTCAGCTATACACAGAATACATCATTTCTTGCAAAAATCACTTTGATGCACTGATATCGCATATTAAAAAACAGGGTTTGTTTCAAAATAGCGCAAAGAAGCTTCTCAAATACAGGTTTTTCATCCAAAAATACATAAAATCGTTTTAGGGAATTTTGGAATTAGGCGCTGCATATATCGAAAATAAATTACAATTTTTAGTTATAAGCATAGTTATAGGCATAAAACATCGTAGTTTTATTAGGCATTCATATTTTTTTTTATTTAGAAATGTTATCGTAATGAATATAAATGAAATATGTATACATTTCAATGTATAAAATATGGATGTTAATAATAATGGCAATGTACTAATAAAAGTATTCACATTAATTTAAAGTAAATTATTATTCATTAGTATAACTGATTTTATTTTTGTGTTCGCGTCTGATTTATTAATATTTGTTTGATTTAAAGCCAACATATATGGGTGTGGATTTAATATAAATTTGATAAACTATTTACACCACTGTTTACCTGGAGACTTACGAATAAATAATGAGCCCATTTATTATAATGTCCTAAGCACTAAAATATTGCTCTCGGGTATGACAAGAAATTAATTAGAAGTGCTTAAATAATATATGACACACGAAAATACTCTTACATAATATTATATGTCTCACATTACTCTTACAAACATGTACAATATTATCCAGTGTATATGGGGTTTATATTGGAACCCATGGTATATCAATGAATACCATCACGCTTGGGAAGTGTCCTAAAAGATATTCTAAGATTATCTGATATTCTCCGATTTCTTCGTGCCCGTTGTTGAAGATCCTTGGGTATTATTCTCGATGAGCTAATTAATATTCATCACTGTGAATTACGCGGTATTGTCTTTAAAATAGTGTGTTTACTTATACTCGATTCAACGAATATCTTCTATGTTTCCAATGATAGGCTTAGGAATCAACAATTTTGGTTCAGAACCAATTGCTTGTTCTTTGTTTAACCGTATTCCTCTAGTATAATATGATGATTTAATCCCTTTTCCAACACTGCTGTTCTCTTCTCATATACAATATTTAAACAGATTTAGCAGACTACACCTAAAATCTTATATGTTGGTTATACACAATAAGCAATCTATTCAATTTATGTTATTATTCTTTTCATTTTATACTTGGAATGTTAATTAGAATTATGTCTATAAATTTTAATTGGAAATATTTCATTTACATGATTTTATTTGATCTCACACTCCATATTGACGTATCTACAAAGATATGTAGACTCTTCTTCCTACACCTACCATCACGATCATTATTAATTAAATATGTTGACCATTTAAAAAAAAACTGTAGACAGTGTCGGACACTGCCGCAGTTAATATATTCAAATTAAATTAAATATATTTTGAATGCTTTAATTCATTTTTAACTTATATTTATTGAGTATAGGGTAGCAACAAAAATACAAAATCGTGCTTGACCCGAGATGCCACCTGAGATGTCCGAGCGCGCTTATGTAGCCTATACTCGCGGCAGTACCGCGCGTTAGTATTGGGTACGGGCCCGGCGTTTTCGGTGTCATTTTCATTGAAATTTTGTGCTCGTTCATGCTCGATTTTTGTAATTCTGGTTGTATTTTGTAATCATATGTCGCGACATTTGAAAATTTACAGCCTAGTACCCTTTTTGAGATGTATACTCAGACACCATGATGAGTTGTAATACATATGTTCAAAACAGTACTAGGTTCACTCGATGTGATAATCAGTCTCTTAGATATGATCCCGTTAATGTTAAAGTGTCGAAGCCGAATATAGTGGGTTCACTTTGCGCGTGTGCGTTCGCGATGTCGGCCGCTTCGAATGCTGAAGCAGCACTGGCACTAACTTTCA
This sequence comes from Agrypnia vestita, assembly GCA_016648135.1. Taxonomy (NCBI): domain Eukaryota; kingdom Metazoa; phylum Arthropoda; class Insecta; order Trichoptera; family Phryganeidae; genus Agrypnia; species Agrypnia vestita. The sequence goes on along the minus strand of JADDOH010005276.1, from coordinate 124,753 downwards.
TCCTTCTTCTTTAAAAATGGAGACCAAAATGGCGCCGCTTCATCTTTTTTTAACCGAGTTATTATTAATATTCCAAGTATAGATTGAGTCAAGTTTGAAATTATTTCGACACTGTCCCTCATTTGCGCGAAATTGCCTCCCCACACCCTGCACCGATATTAAATACGTTTTAACATCAAAAAATGTACAAGTTTTCACATCAATTCATTATATAGCGGGTATAAAAACAAACGCAGCAATATCCAAAAGAAATTTTAATGCAGTGAATTCGAGTTTTATAGGAAATATAGCCTAAAAATGTGTAGGGAACATAATTTTAGGAGAGGCAGATACCTAAAATCTATAAGTCATTACATTCTAAATTAGTTATCCTCAGTGACTGCAGGCTAAACATTTATATATTTTTTTTTGGATATTGCTGCCTTTTCTTTTATACCTCATATATCAAGTATTCATGACACGATACGCTGGATCTTAATTAATTAGCCGAAATCAGTATTTCTGAATAATTTTTTCTATTTATTTTAAATGAATAATATCAATTTAATTTATTGAAGTTGAAAAGTTGTCAACTACGTAAAAGGGTTCGAAAAAAACTACCTAAATCATTATTATTTTTAAGATAGTCTTTTTAAACATTAATTGTAATAATCTTACCGATTTAAAATATTTTTTATTGATCAACATGATATTAATCAAAAAGATAATTTCACACGTCCATACAATTAAATTAAGCTCAAAAAGTGGAGCAATTTTCTTCAGTTCTTAAGCATCGTTGGTTTTGTAATTTATCGATTGTTAATTAATTTTAATTATGAATTAATTTTAATTTCTTATATATTTACTTATAAAAATGTGATACAAAATGCTAGAAAAGTAATAAGAAATGAGAAAAAGTGATCGTCGCCGCTGAATTTCGGTCTCATTTTCTGTCGATTGCCTTTAAATTTTTGCGATCCTGGTATTTATAAATCGTAATTTTTACTTATGTTGTTGAATTTTAAGCCTCGCGCCTTTATAATGTTTCATCAATCATTTATCATTGGTTTCCCATACTTTATTTATCCGATCTCGTAATAGCATTTGAACTTTATACATTTCTGTATTCTTTTCGCATTATATGCACAGAAGGAAATTTTTATATCAATCCTTTTTTAGTCTTTTATCGTAGTGGCCGCCTAGATAAGACCATAAGATAGCGGCGTACGGGCCGTCAGATTTAATTCGACCGGACATTGGTTTGATCCCCGAAATGACACGTGGTCAGCCCGGATTTAGCGCGGACATGAACCCGAAGCCGATGCGGCATTATCCGAAATGTTTTACACAAGTGGCGCTTTGTCAACTGATAATGTCTGCCTGTGCTTTTGGCGAAACGCTACCGCTGTACGTTTGGGTGTGTTGTGGCGAGAATCCGAATCTAAAGAGACTGGCAGAATGGATATTGGCTTATTCAAAGACTTTGAATTTTAAATTGTTATAAACTTTTTTTTCATTGACATATTACAGAAGTACCTACTTATGGGGTTGTTCGGAAAGTAATTTCGTTTTTGTTGGTTCAAATGAAATAAGATTTTTGTATAGTATATAAGTATTTTATTTGATTATATATTCACCATTTTCGTCCCATATCTTTTGCCCATATTTTTCTGGCAGTAGCATGATTCCACTCTCATAAAATTTCTGATCTTTGCTGGCAAAAAACTGATCTAGGTAATATGATCTAAAATTTCTGATCTAATCTGGCATTTTTAATGTCCTCACCTGGAGTAAAGATTTTTCCGTCTAAAATTTTTGTAGAAACCGGAACAAGTAATAATCAGAATGTGCCAGATTTGGAGAATATGGTGGGTTTGGTACATCCCATAAGCTGTAAAAGTTTTCGACGAGTAACTAAACTTGTACGAGTTCTCGCATTATCTTGGTGGAATACTATACCTTTTCTATTAATCAATTCTATCATGTCCTATTTAAGTGAATCATTCAATCTGTCCAGATGACGATAGTTCTCTTCAGAATTGATCGTATTGTCCGGTAGAAGTTTAAATAAAACTATTCCCTAGAAATCCCACCAAACAGACAGCATCACCTTTTTTGATGAATCTCGGCTTTCTAAGTGCTTTGAGATAGTTCATATTTTTTATTTCATGATATCTTGCATTTAAAATTCTTTTAAACAACCCATTTCTCGTCCCCAGTGATAATTCGCTTCAAAAATTGATCATTTTTGAAACTAAACCAAGGCGTTTTGCATGATCATGAACAGTCGAATTCAATAAATTTAACATCTCAACGATTTCTCGGGTTGTTATTCGGCGGTTTACAACAACCAATGCTTTTATTTTGTCTTCATCAGCTCAATTCTTCCAGACGGTGGTGCATTTTTAACATCAAAATTGCCTTTTTGAAACTAAACCATGGCGTTTTGCATGATCATGAACAGTCGAATTCAATAAATTTAACATCTCAACGATTTCTCGGGTTGTTATTCGGCGGTTTACAACAATCAATGCTTTTATTTTGTCTTCATCAGCTCAATTCTTCCAGAACGTGGTGCATTGTAAACATCAAAATTGCCAGAACGACATTTTGCAAACCAGTTTTGGCACTGGTGGTTTGTCAATACATCTTCTCCACACACATCGAATATTTTTTTATATAGAAAAAACTCTTCATATTCAATTGGGCACTAAACAAAAACCTTTGCACAGATTCAAATAAAAAATTTCACTAACAAGCCTTCCTATATCAGCATCAAAATATACGAAGATTGTGCGACTGAAGTGTGAAGTTAACCGTGAATAATTCAATAGAGTCATCTGTTGGAAAAAAATGAAATTACTTTCCGGCCAACCTTATATTATGTAAAAAAAAACAGTGTTTAGATGATGACAGTCATCTAAGAAGTATATACACATATTTGCAGATAATTGAGCAATACGTAGTTTTATATGTGTGTGAAATATAGAACCAAATGTTGTATTATTATTTTTTGTAATAAATAAGACGAGATGTAAGGTAAAGATGAAGAATTATGATTGCTACTGAGTGAAGTATAAATAGCAAGGAGGTTGGAATTCGGGTAAAGAGTATCAAATAAATTAATTAAGAAATGTCAAATATGTCAACTTAACCAAATTTAAAGTTATGGGATTAAATATAATAATTACTTATGAATTCGTTGCGCACAACGTAGGTATATTACCTGTAGTTATCAAGTAAGTATGTATATTTACTATAATTTGTAAAAGCTTAATTGTTAACTTTGCTCAATAGCTAGTTTGAAAACGGTGAACTTAGTCAGCTGTGTTTGATAATTGTTCTGAAATTTTCAGTATATAATTTCTATCAATAATAAATTTAACATTTCGATATACATACAGATATATATACATATACGAACACGGCAATAAATAAGGTCTCGATTAAATGTTTCAAAGCCTTTATATGACTTAGATGTTTCACATGTTTATATATTTCATAATTAAATAAGCATAACTTTTTTGACGCTGTTTCAAACAATCATTAATTATAACATAAAACTTTTTACAGAAAAAAGGTTTATATGGTTTTGGAGAATAATAAATACTTCTGAATGGAATGGTTGTTTTAAACCGTAATTTGTACGCGAAATAATTCTCAAACATTTGTTTCACTACATACAACAAACAAAAAAATCTATTTCATCAAAACTCGTCGGTATTATTGAAAATTTGCAACTATTTTTTTAATTATATAATATGTAATTAATAAAAGAATACCTAATATTTATTTATATTACCGCGCTGTATTCACCAATTATTTTGATTAATCATAAGCTTTATAAAATGGTTCATTTGAATTTTTCAACAATCATTCTTTATTATTTATAAAAATCAGAAAGGAATTAAATAAATAATTATTTATATTGAAGAAAATATATTATTATTGTGAAGTTGCAAATTCAGAACAAAGTTCTGTGAATTATTAAACAAGTTTTTATTAATCAATTAGAAAAGACATACATAAAAATCGAATTAATGAAAAAATATATTAACTGCTACCGGGATTCGAACCAATGGACCTCCATTCTATTTGAGGCGCGTTATCCAATTTCGCCACGGCAGTTTGGTAAGTTAACGAAATTTTTTCGACCTTGTGTAGTCTCTTTTTGATTGATTAATACAACACACATACACACACACACACACACACACACACACACACACACACACATATATATATATATGTGTGTGACATTATTTGTAACTGTTGCATTATAAAAAGTGGATTGCTTTAAAAATTTAATAAAAATGTTAATCAATTAAAAGGCGACTATATTCCCGGATAGAATGGAGGTCGAATAACGGCAGCAGTTAAAATACTCTTTCGTTAATTTGATTTTTCTGTATATCTTTTTTAATTGATAAATAAACATAAACATTAAATAAACATTATCTAATTGGGATAGAAATCAAGTGAAATAACGAAATAATTTACAACTTGGTTCCTGGGAACCGAGTCTCAAACCTCTGTTTTACTAGAAGTGTTTCTTACACTAAACAAACACGAATGTTGTTTTAATTTTTATCCGTTAAAAAAAATATACTTGCTAACCAGCGATAAAATAATCTTTTGTATACGCAATAAATTACCACGCGATATACCAAAAAGTAGCGAAGTTGACGACTGTTCTTGATTGGTTCGCTGAGCGCTGAGGGGCGGATCTCGAAATTTATAATTATTCAGTGTCGACATTTTATTTCACCGGACATGTTAGCAGGATGAGCTGACCATTTTCAGTTCCGACAGTGCACATGCAATTGTTTGGAACATGTTGTGTATACCCAGCAGTGATCATGTGCTTTTCCGTTTATAAGAGAAGGGTGCCTTGTTTTAAACAAATTGTTTTTTTGTATTTTTTCGACACGCGGAAAGAATTTATTTCGGTTTTGTTGGCTTTGCGTACTTATTTTATTAAATATTTTTTATTTTACACGAACATTTTTTTGTATTTTTACATATGTGTTTTTATAATTAATTAATTCCTTTGTCATTTTATAGTTTCTATATTTTCGAGTACGTACCTTGAATTGAAAGCACAGATTTGTCATTCTAAATGCAAACCGCATTTTACTTTCATTCATTTAAAGTTATCCATTCCGTTGCGGGTATGATTTTAAATTACAAACTTTTATTCCCAAAAGCTCAAGCTTGAAAAAATCCCCAAACAAATATTGTTATCAATCATTTAATACATTTCTAATCCTACGGACTCATAAATAGTTTTATAAGCAAACCACTTTGTAAGCCCGGTGAATTTTGATTTTGGTTGAATATTGGAATTTTGGTAAAATCTCAAGTAAATTTACTGGTTTGCGTTAAACAATAAACTTACTTCCTAGCATGCCAATTTTATGAATGTTTTTTTTTTGTGGAGTTTACAAGAAAACTTTTTTCTCTTACGGTGCCGAAAGTAATCGATAATGTGATTGCATTTTGAATATCTGACTATGAGGCGCGAGTTATTTTGCAAAATGTAAAATTTACATATTAGCCCTTTTTCGTGTTTATCTGGTTAATTGTGACTGACTACATAAAATTAATCGGGTTACCTAATTATTTTCATATTGAGTATTGAAACCTTCGTAAATTCACTTTAAAATTAATTACTTTTCTTACAGTTAAAGATAAAAATATACTTTAATGTCTATGTTGTTATTTACAAAGATGTATTTATTTTTCTGTTATTTGTTACTTTGCTTTTTTAAGCGTTAAATTTGCAACGGAGTTCACTCACGCAACTGTCTTTTTGAATTAACAAGCGACGATGGTAATAAAGGGGTAAGCATTCGTTTTTATCTTAAAAATTAAATGTCTTTGAGGGAAAAATATAACTGTGCTTTTTATAAGACTTCAGACGGTGGTTGTTTTTAGCGTTTTCATTAAAAATGTCGAAAAATTGGATTTCTTAGAATGGCGAAGCATGGAACGAAAGAGTTAAATGATTTTTTATAATGAAGTTTTCACGGCATGGTTCTTGAAGGACTTCATGGTAATTAATTGTTTTAAGATTTTGATACAGTATTTGTAAATCTGTAAAAAAACATCTGAAACAAATTAAGTGAATAGATTACCAATAAAGATTTACAGAAAAAAATCTATCCAACGAAAAAATATTTCGTTGCCGGAACAGGAACCCGAAACATTTTCAATCTGGGGAGCTGCTGTTATCAATTTCACTATGTCAACCATTTAAGATTTAACAAAGTAAAATGTACTAAGGCTAGATTTAAAATGTATTTAAGTAATTAAGGAATTGAATAAAGATAAAATTAATAATCACGCTTCGTCAACCATTAAAAAATAATTTAATTACTTTATCTGTACACTTTTTTGGCTATTACATATATTAATACTTTAATTTTATCGGATTACATTTAATATATTGACTTCCCTAAAATATTTCTGATATATTAATAGGGTAATATATTAATGACCAAAAATATGTCAGTTTATTAATTCATGTAAAAATAAAACAATTTATTTTCTTCTTTTGATATAGAAGATGTCAAACAAGAAAATTTACAACAGAAAATTTCGGTGAATTTACGTTTACAAATTCTCCGAAACCATAATTTCCATTTTATGTAATTTATTTAAAACGTTTTTTAATGTAAGTATAATCCAATGTCCCTTAGGCACTCTCTTTTGAGGTGAGTACAGTAATAATAGTAATTATTTTTATACAACGAATTTCGCGCATAAAGTTTTAGATGTACGGTATGAAATAAAGTATTAGAGATTATTCGGATTTTAAATAATTTACAACGAATTAGAAATGCGGATATTTTGAAAAAAAATATGAAAGTATTCGAAAATTCTTTGAGAAATAAAAATATAGTTTTTTCCTGCATTTTATGAAATAAACATAATATAAAAGCAGTGGCGTAGTAACAAATTATCGGGCCCGGAAAAACGAGAATACCAAAACCAAAGGACAATCCTAAGAACACACTTGGTAATATGTATATTAAATTGAAGGTAACGGACTGGAAATTATTTTATTTATTATATGTATCTATACAGTAGATGCATGTTTTTTTTATAATAAATTGATTCTATGTTATAACATTTTTACAGACATTATACTCCCCATAATATGAGCCAAAGCTCGAGCTTATGGGAGGAGTATTTACAAGCTAAATTGAAGTATAAAAGTTTTATTAACTTTATTATTATTTATTATTTTTAGTCTAAATTAAAAGTACAAAAGTAAAAATTTGTTATCATATTGTCATACTTAATTTTTTTACTATGATATACACAACTCACTTTTAAAATAGTAGTTATAGTTTTGGTTAATAGCAAGTAACATTAAGTAACAAATATCTACCACTGGTACTGCTGTCCTAAAACGGGTTTATCTGGTTCAAAGGTAAATATTACTGGAAGTTCAAAGGTAAATATTAAGTACTCCGTGATACAACCACTATTTTCACGTTAAATTAATAGTTTAATAATTAGACAAGTACCAATCCTAATAATGTGAACATGTTCCATTACAAAAACGTGCAAATTTTATATTTTGAAAACACATTCACTGAGTATATTAGGTAAGTAAGAGTAGCTCGTTAGTGTAGTGGTCTTGGCGCTCGCATAGTGATCTGGTGATCGGTGGTTCGAGCCCTATTCCAGGACACCAACATGTTAGTCCTATTTTCTTGGCACAGGCTTTTGGCTTAGTTTGAAAATAGTAAGAATATTAATGCGACATGTATTCCGTGTTCGCATCTCTATTAAAAGATATATGTATAAAAATTAAATAAGTTAGTATGGTCTGTTCATCAAAATTTTTCGTTTAAGTTGTACATGATTTTGATTGGTTGCAATGGTTGGTTGGGTCAGAGCGATAATCAATTTCATGCAATAACTGTCAAATGTCTTCCTGAAACATCGTATTTGATATGCGGTAGATGATATTTATTATGCACATGTACTTCATGATACGACCAAATAATCAGGTGATGTCTATGCTGTATACCTACAGCGTGTTCACAGCCTATTTTGATTCGTTGTCAAGTTGTCAGCCCTCGTACATTCCCCCGCCTTCCTTATAAACCTCCCTGTCTGAGGATCTCAGTGTCTTGTTTAGTTGTATTTATTTATTCATGTACGCGCCTAAAGGCCTTTTACAGTAAGTTAACATAAACGAGATAAAAAAGATCACTCCTTTGTAATCTTGAAGTTATGATGCGTCGTCCAGAGACGCTCGTACATCTTTTTACGATCTTGATATTAACTCACGCGTCATCCAAAGGCACTTGAGCATTTGACAGTTTCATCATGGAAACGTTAACCCTTAAATAAATGTGGTTTAAAAGAATTTAGTCCAGCGGGTGCTTAACCGGAGCGTATTTCAAAAGCCTAAAAGACAGCCCTAGAGCTATTAAACTGCAAGGTACAATTAGTACAGGGCCTGCCTATTACCGTTATATGAATATACCATCATTAAACTATACTTTACGCCTGCAATTCTGTAAAATATTATGGCCAGGAAGGAGACACACAAAAAGGTTGACGAAGGATTTTACAATACATCATCAATAATTACTTTTCACGGAAATATCGAAAGCGGTTGGGCTTCCTGGAGTTTAAAACCACAGGCGAAGTTAACCTGTCTACCGTAGTAGTCTAACTACTAGTTGATTTTTTCTCTTTACATATAATTTCACCTAATTACTATAGAAAGTTTGAACAAATTCTTTTATCCGGAAGGAAGGTGAATTGTAATATTATATTGCTAATGGGGTATTTTACAAATGTTAATTGAACAATGGCAACTGCTAATGGAGAGAGGTTGTATGTTGACACACAACAATAAAATAAAATTAGGAAAAGGTTGTATTGCGGCTTTTCTCGGAATAATACATTTCATCCAAAATAACAGCGCGAAATTCTGTCTCCCACGTGTTCACAATAGATAGATTGTTTCATATCAAATTGTTATTTATTAATCTTGCATTATTTATTAGTTCCAAAATTCTTCACTCACGTAAATATGTTTTCTTACATTGACTGTAATTAATTATTATGTTACTAATGACCAAATAGTATTTTCTAATCCCGGCATCATCATTGAATCCAAAATCCCAGGCTCGCGGTTTTGACCCGAGATTGGAGTCACCGTATTAATATTCCGGTACAGAAAGTACTTCGGTATAAAATAACTCGATTGAATGAGATCGATGGCTCCGTATAAAGATTTATTTTTGGAGTTTTAAGTGGCCTCTTGAATTTATTATCTTCGTGGAACTGTTTTCTCATAATACTCCGACAGGGCGGCAGATGGCCGGATTCTTATCGTAAATAAAATAATTTTTAAGCACTAAGGCCGGATCTCAAATCACACTCGCTCCGGATCTTTGCGCTCTGATTGTTCTACACAGCGCGAGCATCCGTCGAGAACTAAAAGCGTTGTGTCGTTCTACCGTATTAATCAAATGACTTGTGAGTCAAAACGTTTAAGGGTGATTCAGATTTTACGCTTTATTTTATTTTGATCTGCCGCAGCTCAGTTTGGTGTTGTAAAATTCGTGGAAAATAAGTCTTATCTACAAGATTTGCTTAAAATTATTTGCCGTTAAAAAAATATACGTGTTTAGTCTTTTATACGTTTTGCTATTTTATTTATTTCAGCAAACTAGAGTTTCTGTAGCGTCTTATCCCATCTCAGTGTAAATAATTTTATTTTTCATTACTTTATACTTTCTAGAAGGTTTTTTATTCTCGGCTTAAAAGAGAATTTTAATCTCATTTTAAAATAGTATACACAATATTAATAATATTTTCAGTTATATATTTAGAATATTTTATAATATAATAAATACTGCTGTAAATTTGATTTCTTAATGAAAATAATGAGCATTTATAATATAGCGGACTGACTGAATGCGGTAGAAATGCGTGGAAAATGGTTGAGTGAGGAATGAACAAAATATAAGTGAATTTGATGCTTGTTTTAAAGCATGGTAGATAGAGTAAAGGAAGGATCGCTAATATTGTTTAGTCACATGGAACATTTGAGCGAGGTGAGGATGATTAAGAAAATGTACCAGATTGAAGGCACGATCGGATAAAACAAATATTGGGGGAAGGCCCTTCAAAAATCTTCAACAAACGTAGAACTTGCATGTGAAGATGCATGAATTTTGCCAAAATAAAATTGGTGTGCCAAGATATAATAATTACCCCTACTGTGAATCGGCGTGATGGTTTTTTCGTTATTAAATTACCTCTGATGATGAGAAGGACTGCTGCTCTCGAAACTACTCGCATATTAGTGACAAACTGACTCCAAATTATTACAGACTATTTGGTTTAGTGAAAATTATAAAATATCACAAAGTAGTTTCTATATCAATTAATAATACCAAAAAATATATATTAGCATTTCAACAGAGCATTTACATTATTGATATAATTAATAAAAATGAACTCTTGTATTGAAAAATATCAACCTGTTTCAGAGCCCATGGCCCCCTCGTCAATATACGGTTGTTTACTAACAAATTAAATTAAAAAATCGAAGTATATACAACCAAAATATACTACCTACTTTACATGAAAATAAATTTAAAAGATCTGTAAAAAGGACCTGGTTATTCATAATATTCAATTTACTATTAATACTTTTTCTTATTTCCAAAATTTATAATTATTCAAACTGTGATTCTGTATAATTTGTATGTAAAAATTGTAAACCCTTATTAATATAATAAGAATGATGATAGCCAAAGGTTGGTTAGAAAATTCGAAATAATTATTGCTTTTTTTATATATTTTTTTATTTTATTTTTTTAAATTTAGGAATCTCAACAGTATACAATTTATTATAATAATACATAACGTATTGGGTAATTCGTAGACCAGTTATAGAGATCTACGGCATAAAATGTTAAGTCAAGCAATAAAGAAAACATATATTAAATAAAGGGATAGCTATTTAAACACCTTAGTTCCTTAACTCTAACTTCAGAATTTCTACACGTTTTTTCTTTGTAAAAATAATCGATTTTTTTAGAAAAATATCCTTATCCTTATTATTTAATTTGTATTTTTAAAATATATTATTAGTATAGAAAGCTGGTTGAATAACACTTGGGATTTTTTAAACTATTGAATTAGAAATTTGTAAATACAATTTTTCTCCAACGTTTTTCAGTATCAAATATTGGAGGGTAAACAAAAGATTTGAAAAGTGTCGAAAAACAAGTTCATTTTTATTAATTATATTAATAATGTCACCACAAAATTATTTTGCTATTTTTGAAGAAGAATTTATATTTTTGTTTTTAGCAAACATGGTCCAATATGTTAAACGATTTATATATATTTAAAATAATCTTATCTGCTACTTAAGATTGATTAGACGTTGTATGGAGCCCCAAAAAAGTAGCGGTACATAACCGAGTGATTGATGCGTAATATCCACTAAGCCAACGATGTGCGATTTAGTAGAGTGAACGCGCATAAGCCGGGTTTCTTATTTTCGGCCTTTTTTCATCGTCTATTACGTATATATGCGTTAATATCAAAGTGAAATGCTCATCAGATGATCAGATGTAATGTGGAAAATGGCTCGCATCCAAAGTAAATATGTTCAACATTCACTTTTGTTATTGTATTCCAGTTTCTCGTTTTTAGAAACTGCTGATCAGTCAAGGTTGCTAATAAATTAACATCGTTAATTTTTTTTTAAATTTTATTTTGCTTTTACCATTTCAATTCATTTAAATTTATTTTTTGTGTCTAATTTATTTAAAAATAATCTGATCTATTTTCAATGGTTCAAGTTACTAATTTTTTATTGATCGCAATTATATAACACTGCACACCTGGTTATTTTTGACGTGATGGTAATTTTATAATATAAATACTAAAAAAACATATTTTTACTTTGTAATACCTAATCATCGTTTTTTACTCATCCATATTGAATTAAGGCCAAAATTTCAACAAAAATGGCATTTGAGAGGTGCTTTAACATTTTTTTAGAGACGACACGATACGTACATAAGTAGGTACGTCCCGTCTATGTTGTGCTGGCCATCTTGTTGTCCTGAATCGACGTACTGCCAGTGGTGACGTATGGAGTGGAGTCGATGACAAAGAAAAGTGTAGAAAATCTCAAATGCACGCAACGATCCTTGAAGATATCCACGCTTTGTGTAAGCCTAAAAATTATGAAATTTAATAAATCAGAGTAGCGGATATCATGAATCGTTTAGCGAAGCTAAAATGGCAATGGATAGGACATATTGCAAGGCAGGATGCCACAGGATAGGCTCCCAGAGTTTCGAAGTGGAGACCTTGGGAGAAAAAAAGGCGTTGGAACACCTGAAAAGAGATAGGCCGACGATGAAGCCGCTGTTGGGGGGAAGAAATGGCTACAACAAGCTAGCAATAGGAAAGGATGGGTGGAAGGGTACGGAAGAGACATATCCAGCAGTGGAAAGATGAAGGCTGAAGAAGAAGAGGTTATCCTCAGTATGGGGGAATATAATATTTTATTGCATGTATTTACACGACAAAAGGTTATTTATTTAATTTAAATATAAAATAACTGCAGTTAATAAGGCTTTGTGACTGTGACAATAAACCAATACATACTTGAAATTAAACATTGATTTTTCATAGCCTATAAAACATTTTAAATTTCCCGTTGATTTAAAAAAATTGGACATAGTGTATTTTGGCGTATTACGATAATATATTATCCCATTTTTTGTATTTTGGCGAAGTGTGCGACATTAGAGTTAAATTTTTTTTCGAAAATATACACGTGATTGTGTTATATTTTTTCTTTGATAAAAGCGAAGAGATAATACTACGGATTTAAATTGATCAGAATATATAAATAATGTAAGTAGAGAATTGAAACACGCCATATGGCACAAACCAAATGACTGTGAACACTAAAAACTGTACCAAATTTTAGAGTAATGAAATATTTTTCATCTTAGACTAATTTTTCGTGATGAACAGACATTATCCAGAAGAGTATTGAATATTTAATGTAGAAATAAAGTATCAGAGAGTGACGATTATAAATTACTAGATATAATTCGTCAAAAATGACGGATTTAAAATGTTAGAATTTCGGCTTAACATTAATGAGTTGTACAGTAGTATGTAGTATTTTGTCTCGTATTACATCTCCGGGCCTAAGTAAGCGATACCGCAGTAAAATTAATCCGATAGAGGTTAAAAAACGCCAACTTGACACTTAGGTCTAAACAAAACAATCTCCGAGCATCGGATGTCCTGCAGCCCACCCATCTCAACTTCCGGCCCCCTCGCTCTCCCGCGCAGCCTCCCGCCCGGAGCGCTGTACCGCTGTACCACGCTCAGTCGCTGCCGGTCCTTGCTGCGGGGCGCTCTACGCTACGCCGCCACCGAACTACGAGACTACGCCGTAGGTGGCGCTACGATCGTAGACGGATAATATCACGCATTTTTTGTTTAGGACTTATTTACTTTTGATTCATCTCAGTTTTTGCGACGCGCAAAATTATACCAATTTGTTGAGTTTTTTTTTACATAAACGTTGTACCCCTTGTGACCATTTGTTAAATGTGTATATATCTAACGACCCAACTTTCTAGTTCAGTGTTAAAAATAAATGTTATTGTGTAAATAATAATTAATGTTACATCTTACTTGTTATTGAATAACGGTTCGTTAAGTTTTCCCTCATGTACACAATTTTTTAGGCATTATTTTTGATGGAAATATTTTGTATTATTTAAAAACTTTGTGTTTTAAATAGTCTGTATACATAGATACATACATATATAAATAATGTTTTCAGTGAAATGTGTGTGTGCACATGATCCCCAGTCGCACTCACCATTGTGAATTGTGTAAACGTTTCTTAGGAAGTAGAAACAGTTTGTGTCTACCTTAAGAAGTTTCCATTGTAAACTTTTGATAAATAATTAACCCGTTAACTGTTTTACACAAAATGTTGAACTCTAGCTTGTGGGAGAGCTTTTACGCAAATTGTTTAATCAAGTCATGCACTTTACTTAACTAACTTAATGTTAACAGTAGTTGCTGTAAAGGATAACACACTTAGTGACCGCAGTTAGCGTTTTATGTTCCCCGCCAATTAATAGTTTTCACGAAGTTAGAAAACAATTTGAGCCTAAAATCTTCAACAGTGTGGAGTGACCAGTAGTAATAAAGGTTTCGTGTAAAGCTTAAGAAATTTGGTGAATCATCTCAAATTCACGGTGATTATGATTCAAACTGAAACGTTCCACTTAAATCATCGATTACACAAAACACATTTGGAACATTTCGGTTGCAAAAGTACGTGTTGCGATATGATCAACTCGGTCCAATCAGAATCAGAAGGGGGAAGAAGTGCGGTGTGACTCGGGGGAGGGATGGTGGACTTGCCCCCCGCGGGCCCTGCGCGCCGGGGGCCCGCGCCCAGGCTGTCCCCCCTCAAGGACACTCTGGTGGTCACCACTTGGGACGACCCGCCGCCCCCGGCGCCCGAATCTGCGCAAACTCTTCCCAGGAGACCCGTATCTATTGTTAAGATACCTCCCAACGGTGAAATACCACCCAACAATTCCATCCCCAGAAGGCCCCATTCTATCGCCGTTACTAGCGTCGCTAACGGGTTGAACAACTTCAAACAAAATGGTATCCAGATGCCCCTCTACAGGGCTCCGGCCCCACCCGCCACAACCGCGATGCAGCCGAATAGAAGACCTCACAGTATCGCGGCCACGCCGACCACGCCATCCAACCAAACCAACGGCCTTCCATACAAGAACATGAATGGTTACCCGCCGTGGACCAGTCAGCTTCCTCCGGCAGTCAACAGACGCCCTCACAGCGTCGCGACAACGCCGATCGACGGTAACGGAAACGCCGCGGAAGCGTCGCCTAGAAATGTTCCGTGGAACGGAATCCATCAACCGATCCCGAGACGGCCACACAGCATAGCCGTGTCGGAGGCAGCCGGTGACGTGAAGTGGTCTCCCGTTCGCCTGCCCCCGCTGCAGCACCCTGTGGCCAGAAGACCTCCGAATGTGATGTTGCAGTATCCGAATTTCACCGTCGCCAACCCGACCTGGTGCAATACGAACTCGCCGAGGCGGCCGCACTCCATCGCTTCGGCCCCCGCGAATAACCTTATAACGACCACCATCGCCAGTCCCTCCGATTCTGGATACCGATCTTTGCCGTCGTCTCAGAGTGATTACCAGGTGCAAAACGTCAGCCTCATTAACGGCTTACCACCGCACGACCCCAGGAGACTGGGGGTAACGGCGCACTCCCAAATGAGACCTTCTCCTACCTTCCACGGGACCCCTTTCAAGCCTTTCGCCTGCGGTTCTACCACGACCGGCGGACCGCTGACGCTCGGGGGGACTCTCGCGCAGGGAAGCAAGCCGGGGACTCCCGCCACAACGCCCAGCAAAACGGCTTCCTCGACTCCTTCTTCCATACGTGAAGCTGTTCAGCATCTGCTCATGCAGCCGAGAAATGGATTTAAGATCATGGATGATAAAATGTCATTATTTATTGACATTTTAGATGCTCAGGAACGATTTTCACAGGTGAATACATCAGTTAGCATTTTAAAGCAACCAAAGGTAAATTAATATATTAGTACTTCAGGAAATTTTGATATATTTATGATTAATTTTTAATGTTTTAGAAATATTTTTTGCTCTTTGACTTTCTATTACATCGCATGACAAGCGTTTAGTTTTCATTGACATTTTTGTTAATTTTGAACGATAAGTAACATTTTAAAATTATTTGCAATGTACTGCTCAGACACAAGTACATTGAACCTTTCATTAAAAATGGTCCTACAGAATAAACTATTTCAATATTAATTATTGCAGACTTCTCGAAGTGAAATCTGTTGTAATTTATTTTAAAATATTTGACATTTTCCTAAAGCGGAGCTCGTACTATTACACCGTGCTTATAAATAACGCACACTTTAATTTAAATCTGTGCCAGACGTTTACCAGGGCCGACAAGAATATTTTACAGATGAAATAATTGAATTTCTTCTGTTATTTACCTTGTGCCGTACGTCTTAATATAAACTTAATTTTCTTATTTATGAATTCATATCATATTATATTATCATTCGTAGAAGTAAGTGAAATTCTATAAAAGTTATAAAAAGAAAACAAAATAAAAATGAATATTTCTAAATTTTCATGACTAACTTTGTGAAAGTTCATTGTAATTAACTATGAATAAAACACAGCGTTGTTTACTTCACACAATGACATTTTTATTAAAAAATTAAAACCTTGAAATGAAATCGATCTACATAATATACATGGACCATTTTTGCGAATTTTTTTCACTTTTATATTACGATTTTTTCCAATTTTAGACTCCGAATATTCTCAACACATTCGAAGGCAAATTCTAACGTTAATAATTTTTATTTCCTGATCGAAAATTAATTAAAATCTGTCCAATTCTTTATCGCTACCTCTGTAAGTTCATAAAATGTATTTGAACACTTTTCTTGGATATAATACTCAATTTTACTGCCCGTGAAAACTCCAGCTGCGTTCTTCGTAGACTGGAAACCTTAAGATACTGAAGCACTAAAGATAGGGATGCTACGAGCGCAGTACCTAATTTATAGTAGTTCGACCGTCGATACTTTTTGCTGAATTTCAATAAAATTGAATAAAATATTACTACTCTTTCTTTTCTTTTCATGAATTCACATGATTTTTTTAATATTAAAAATATATTAGATAACACGTGGATATATAAATAAGTAAAATACTTCACCGGATATGTCACTTTACTTTCTCGATAGAATTTCGCAGGCTGTATTCCAGAGAAATAACAACCCTCGGATTTATAAAGCCTCTGGATTGACGAGGGGTGGCGAAAGCCATGACCACGCTATTCACACCGAGTGTATTGAGTCAACCTACGTAAAAATATCCAATAAATGTCAAATCTATAACAGTATGTCTGTCATTGATTTTCTTTAATGTAATAATTTGCATAGTATAAACATTATCTATTGTCAATTAGTGTATATTATAGATATCTCACAGAGACGAAACTGTATTAATTATGGGAAAGTAGGTATAGAAGTCATTTTGGGTGTAACAGGACTTATGACCTGTCTTTTTATGGTTGGCTTAAGTGATCACTTTACACAATTGTAACATTCGCCATTTCCACCCATGATAGAATATACCATGCTTATTGATTTTTTGGAAGTTGTATATATGTTCAAATTGCGTGAAGCTTTCATATATGAGTTGTAAGCGCCTTTTCCATGCGGCCTGTACAAAGCCATTTTCATTCCCCTAAATCCCCACAGATGTCGCTAATGAGAAAATCTACATTGATTTTTTTACGGAATTTTGGGAGCAATATACTTTATTGTGTGTAATGAAATTCATCCGAATACTTGCATTACACTAGGATACGCCAGGAAATATTATTTCCAATTTTTGTTAAATTCCTTTTTTACCAGTATTTACAATTCAGAATATTTTGAGTTTGTTCAAATCTTTCAGAACAGTGCTGGATTTATGTCACAGAGACATTATTAATCAATTAGTGTATATTATAGATATCTCACAGAGACGAAACTGTATTAATTAACTTTCCCATAATTAATACAGTTTCGTCTCTGTGAGATATCTATAATATACACTAATTGATTAATAATGTCTCTGTGACATAAATCCAGCACTGTTCTGAAAGATTTGAACAAACTCAAAATATTCTGAATTATCTATTGTCAACTATTTTATAGTCTTCCTACGGTTTTATTAATTTTCCTTGGTTAGATTGATTAAATTATTGTTTGATTTTGAAATTTATGTTGATCTGGGATAATAAATATTTAATCTATTATTATCTTATGAAAATACAATTTAAATAAATAGTTTGATATGAATTATAGTAATCGATTTGAAAAATATACAGAAGGGAACTGTTTTATTTATTATTTTATACAGCAATACTACTGACTCTATTATTGAGAGTATATATATTCTTATTTTCGGTAGCTTGTTGCCAAATTTTTCGAGAAGAAACGCAGTCCCAGATGCACAATCAATCAATTTTGTCTATCTCTAATATGCTATCTTTCTGTTAATTGTATTACTTTTTTTCCTTGCGAATTTCTATAAATTAATTGACTCTTTATATCCTACTCTTAATCATCTTATTCCGTGCCGTGATATGAATAATAATAATAAATTATGTAAATAATAATGATTTTATTTTCTGATCGCGGTATATTTCGAGAATTTATATTTATTAGCGAGTATTAATCAATTGCTCAACCCCAATATATTCAAAATATTATTTTACTTATACTTTTTGGAACACAAAACAAAAATCGGTATTAAATAATATATTAACAAAATTATCTAAAATTATTTTTATTCAATAATTAATCTTTAATTTTTTGTAATTTCTTTGGAGTATTTATGATTTTTATGTTTTGATGTAGCAAAAGAGAGCTCATTTGGGTGTTAGATATAGTAGTTACAATAGTACTAATCATGATTAAACATTTATATTTAATATACTTACATTATTTCTATTTATTCCTTGCTTGTTGGCTGCTAAATAGTTGTAGTAAATAACTTAATGATGTAGGGGAAGAACATGTCCTTTTTATATTTGAGTTGTCAATCAATGTGGTTGTGTAGTATTTTAGAGCCCTTAAATATTGTCAAATATACTCAGCTTAAAACGTACCGAATCCCAACATAATATGATACGAATTATGAAAAATAAGGTATGATTTGGCCAAATCCATTTCTTATTTTAAATCCTTTGCTTTTAAATATTATAATGTTAATATTATGCGCCTCATTTTTTTTCACATATTATTTTCGTTATGTTTTTTTAAATAATTTATATAATTTATACCTATGAAGTCATAAAAAAGGAGGAAAGATATTCACTTGTACTATTAATAACTTTTATAACTTTTCAATAATAGTTTACATGCTTAACTATCAAAGCTACATTGGAAAGTTTCATCTATCCTATAGTTCGGACTTTGATCCAAATTTTTCACCATTTTCCTATGCTCACACAATCCTGGGTAGAAAAGTTTAGAGGTGATAAAAAATTGCAGCTTACAGTCAAAAATTTACTAAATGGACTGGCGGACGACGACAGTAGATGCTTAAATATAGGAGGATTATGTGGAGGAATACACGAATGAAATGTGATTGTTAATTATAATATTTATTTTTTCCCCGAAGCCAAATGACCTTTGATTTTTAAATTATACATTTGGCAATAACAATATTTTTATAGCGATCGCGTCAAAGATATAATAGTAATATTCTTTTCAAATAAATAAAACGTATACGGCCTAAACAGCCGAAAACGTATAATGGCCTAAACAGCCGAAACGATCGTCCTGGAAGAGACTAATAAAATATAGAACTCTCATAAAAAACATTGTTTTTTTAATTTTTATATTTAAAACGTATACGCAAGGAATTCAAACTAGGTGACTATGTTGTTTGTGGAAAATTGGTTTTGCAGAGCAAACAGAGAACTTAATTTTAATCAAAATTCCGCGGGCGATTGT
Organism: Agrypnia vestita; assembly: GCA_016648135.1. Taxonomy (NCBI): domain Eukaryota; kingdom Metazoa; phylum Arthropoda; class Insecta; order Trichoptera; family Phryganeidae; genus Agrypnia; species Agrypnia vestita. The sequence goes on along the minus strand of JADDOH010005276.1, from coordinate 105,123 downwards.
GTAAAAGCAGACACGGTAACTGACAATCCAGTGGCGAGTGGTTAATTGGCGTTGATCGCAGATCGCGCGCACCTGCGCGGAAACCCAGCACCGGAGCGGGATTGCCGGAAAACCGAACCGGAAAAACGGGAACTGGGAGGGGATTCCGAAGAGCCAAACGGAAAATCCGGTTACCACAATAGACATAACAAAGTAACTCGTGTGTGTATCCAATTCCAAATACGCGGCCAAAAGCGCGCATAAACCACGGCAGCTTTTATTTACGAGATAGCTAATATGTACTCAGTGGCCGATTTGTAGAGTCGCGCATGTCTCAATTGCAAGAGGCTCCGCTTACCAGAGGGTCTCCGTATCACAGTACTGGGATGTAAAATCAGAAGTTTGTTTGTTTGTTTATTTTATATTTAGTTTTAAGAACACATTTTAAAATCTAGTAATTAAAACATAAGAAGTCTGGCAAGAATTTAAAAAATATGATTTTAAACTGTTGTTGCTGCACTGTTTTAGCTACAAAAATACTTGCAGATCCCACTGCTCTCACGTAGCGTCAAGTATGTCACGATATCTTCGTTGTCTAGAGCTCTACACTCTAGAATTAATTATTGAGACCAAGCTAAAAGATTGTCAATATAATTAATAAAAATAAACATAGTGTTCACCACTTTTGTATTGAAAAATATCAACATGTTTCAATACAAAAGTAGTGAAAGCTAAGTTTATTTTTATTAATCATATTAATAATGTCACCACAAAATTATTTTGATGTTTTTGAAGACGAAGTTATGAAAGGTTGTCATTGGAAGTCTGCGTTTTGTTTGTGATGTTATTATTTTTGCATTTCTTCCACCATTAATTAATTCATCCTACCATGTCTACTACAGTTCTTGTCATTTCTTCTTTTATATTTCCACAGCTGGATGAAGGCCTCTTCCTAATTCTGTCATTCTCTTCGATCCATCACTTATTTTTGCTATACCAATTTAACTGCGTCGTTTTTTCTAGTGTTTTTGTTTAGTAAACATTTAAAAATATTCCCTGTCCATTGGTTATCTTTGCATCTTGGGTTGTTACCATTGCCATTTGACATTATTAAACGTAGTCTGCTGTATTTTCTATCTCTTCTAGTTATTGCATAATACTTTTACTATTCTTCCCTCGTAGATTTATAATAAAATTATTAAAATTTCGCTAGCCCAGGAATACAAAAACTTGTAAACAAACTCTAGTTTCCGTAGAAGAGAAAAACAAGATTTTTTCAATATCTAGGATTGATATCAGCTTAACTAGAAGTAATATCAATAAACGTAAATGCCATTTTCTCTTTTAAATTAACTGTGAAACAGTGACACGGATTGATGCAGAAACTATTGTGTTATTGTTTTATCTTATTTTACTCCTATTCCTTGCGATTTTTTTGTGTGCAATGGATATGACATATTCGCACGTAGTATTCTTGACCCAAAATGTACTTTTTCTTTTTAGGTTTTTATGTTACTAAGCCATCGATTTAATCTATACATACTTTTGTAAGTATCGACGATACTGTCAAGTACTATCGCGTTTACTCTGAGCCATCTAAAAAGAGTGCATCGGGTAACCGTGTTAGTGTTTGAACAGATGCTTCTTAGTGTCAGTAAAATTTAACAACACAAGTAATCAAGAAAATGCACCTCGGGGTTCCCGTGAAAAAGAAATGCATCCGTTCATTAACAAGGTTGCATCGCGCAGAGATTTCATTAGGTCGTAATGCGGCAGCGCGTCTCTGGTCGGTAAATTGCAGCCGGCCATTTATTACTCGCCCTGGGAATAAGTCTAGAAAATTGCATCGCATTTGATGGGAAACTGCATTCGAAACTCGTCCACCGGCAGCGAAGGTAATTTGAAATGGATATCCACACTGTTGCTTCGTGGGAAAATATCAACACGTACCCTCTTTATTTAATTATATATATATCAATATTTTTTGGCAAAAATTCACTATATTTATTTTAAATTGTGAATGCGCTTTTAAATTATAAATTTCGTTTTCTGTCTGTTTCGTAACTCAGTAAGTTCCACAAGCATTGTAACTTCCTTATTTTAGCCGTGAATTGCAGTTACGGCTAAAAAACAAAATTACACGACTCTACTACTATACTTACACTACTCTGGAAATACTCGAATCTCGGACGCGCGGAAGGCAACTACGCGACATAGCCACCTCCGCTTCTCAATGGCCCGTCAAAAATATACTATACTTACTACACACTGTAAGAACAGGGCTTAGCTAAGAAGCGAACCATTAATTTACGCTTCCTACGTTCGATGTTTGACAGGCTTTTTATTATGTATGAATAAATAAATAGTATTCAAATTATGTTCCGTGATTTTTCACGAATTAAATTATATCTATGTCGACTAGCTTCATTGCTAGTCTTCGCTCGAGATTTGGATTTGGGTTGACAATAATTATTAATAAAATTAATACGTACAAGCGCGTAGTTTTTTGTTGCAGTGGTTATGACGCTCGCCTGGTCGATAGTTTCAACCCCATTTATAGACACCAGTACTTAAGTTAATCTTATTTTCATAGAACAGGCACCTGGCTTAGTTTGAAAATAGTAAGAATATTGATGCGGCACATATTTCGTGTTCGCATCTTTATTTAAAAAAAAAAACATTTTAGTTACCCTTATATTAAACTGAAAAATCTGAAAATATTTGAGGCTTGCAAGAGTTCTTTAATTACTTGTTTTAAAGCTTTATAACTCACTAGTTATAAAGCTTTAAAACAGATTTCACTAAGCAAGCAGATTAAATTGTATACATTTGTACGATGTCAGAGCGCGTTTTTTTTTGTTTTGCGTGCAGTGTTTTCTGCCTTGCACAAAAAACTTTCGTACCGATTATTATCAATAACTGAAATCTAATATAAATATAATAATTTCGTTGCCTGTCTGTCCCGTAAGTCTGTAACTTCCTCAAATTCAAACGCTAGAGGGAGACTCGAACCTCGAAGCAGCAGCGCGGCAACTAGATGACATAGACACCACCGCCTTTCTGTGGCCTGTCAAAAATATTCTATATATACTACACATTGTAAAAGCTGAGACGCGAACTACTAATTTACGCCTTCCCCGTGATTTTTCACAGGTGTACGGCTAGTTTGATATTATTAAGCTAAATTATAGAAGTCTCACGGAGCAAAACTATTCATATATAGATAAACATGTATGAAAGTCATTATATAGTATGCCCCAGGGCTTACGACCTGTATGAGCTGGCTTAAGTGATTACTATACACAATTCAACGTTCACCAACTCCATCTTTTATGAACATTGACAAACGATCAAATTTTTGAAAGTTCTATGTACCTACGTCCAAATCTGAAAACCTTTCGTTTATTTGAAGGGATTATGCCAGAGACATCTCTAGTCTATTCTCATGAACTAGTATACATAGACTTCGCACCTGATAATGATACTATATAAGAGCTACTGCTATGCTGAACAATATCATTGATGTGTTCCATGTCGCTGAGAGGGTTTTCCGAAGCAGAATGTTTGATATTTTTGTTGCTGTTTATATATTTCTAATGTAAATTTTATATAAAAAAATTAGTAATTTTTTTTTTTTTTAAATACATACATGTTTCTCATACAAATACATAATTTCGTCTCCGTTTAATCATCCCTCTGGGGACAAAATCCAGTATCCTCTCAACACATCCACGCATAAAAGTATTGTTAGTTCGATATATTTCCCATTCAACATGAAATCGTGGTATCGTAATGGGACGTTCATCTTCCAGGTTCGGGGCTGGAAGTATTATTTGCAGATTATTCCACTTTGTCACCGTGACGATCGGGGGCGCGCGATTGTTTGTCCATTTGGCCGCCGGCCGCGCGCGACGGCGCCCCGCAAACACGGGGGCCGAATGTAATTTTCGGCTAATGCCCCCCGCCATTGTGTGTTGCGGCATCATTTGCAGAATTAAACGGCCGTAATCCGGCCGGCCGCGCGCTACGGACGCCGTAACGACCCTGCGTACGGTCGAATTCTGTTGCGCGTGCGGAGTTCGTTAATAATATCGCTGTCCGTGCCGCTCAAAGGATGGACTGCTACCGACATCTCGGTGTCCGTGTTTATCGCGCAGTAATATTGCGCAATAACAATAGATGGTGATACCTTCGTCTACGTTTATCTCAGCACTTCTGTAAAGCATTTATTTCCCACTCCCCAACTCATCTCGCATTAACCAAATGTTTATTCAATGTTCAATGTTACAAATGTTTACAGTGTTTACAAAATTTAATGAAGCTTTTTTCATTGTTATTGAGTGTCTTGGCAGCAAGTAAACACTAAATTGATTTGACGCCCTGCCTGCTACACTAGTAATTTACTGTATTATAGCAGACAGTGCTCTTCCAGTAGTATAATGTTCAAGAATATTTATTATTTATATAACATTTGTGAATAAATCTTATTGCCAATTAAAATTAAGTAATAGTAATAATTAAATGTTTACAATTTAATAATGGTGTTAATTAATTATATTATAGACAAAGGAAAAAAAATGATCTGAATAGGATATTAATAAAATAAAATAAAACAATTAAAAGTATTTAAAAAGATGACAGTAACAGTAAGACAGTAAGTGACAGTAAATGTTCTTGTAGGAATAGTATATTTTAAATTTAGTTTATATCATGGCTTTTAATAGGTTTTGGGCATGCTTCCTTCCCTTTTCATGCAGCCAGAGTTTCACTTTATAACGATAGGCTTGCTAACATTAATAATTTTGTTATAATGTATTTAATTATATAAAATAAAGTTTTTATCATAATACAAAATAATTTTGTGGTGACATTATTTCAGTTTAGATTTTTTATCTAAAACGATGCTGTACACTGGGATTATTTTTTGTTGGGTCACAATCCTAGGATTTGTTTGCACCAAGCACTCACCTCCCCACTCCTCTGTGTCATCTGCCAACCTCTTCATTTCTTGGTAGGTGCTACAGCGCTGTAGCTTGATCTCGGGCGGCCTCTGCGTTATTGCCTTCAATATTTCCCTCGACGAAGGTAAAAATCAGGCTTGGGTGCCTTATGTTATGGCCTACCCGTAATGGATATTCGCCATGCGCCTGTAGCACCACATCTCGAAGGCCGCTAGCCTGCCGGACATGCTCTGGCCGATGGTCTATGTTTCGCTGCTATACAACAGTAGATTCCAGACAAAATTTTTAACAAAACTCTTCCTAACTCTTAATGTTAGCAGATGCAAAGATCTTGAATTTTTTGTTGAAGGCGACTCTTGCTTTTTGGATTCTGCTTATATTGTCTGCCTTTGAGCGGCCATCTCGGGAAATTCTGCTGCCCAAATATTATTATGTGAATTCTTTCTTATATAGTGACGCCATATGATAGTGTACATTTGTAGACACCTATTCTCTTCTAACAAACATGCACTTTGTTTAATCTTTGCTTATTTTCATGTTGTAGTTGCTAAAACGTTTTTCATATTTCTCAGGGCCTCTTTCAATTTTTGTTCCAACTCCGCAAGCAGGGCAATATCGTCGGCATACCTATCATGTCAATTTTTTGTCCTTGGATTCGCACGCCGGACATATCTCTCATTTCTTCTTTTATCTCGTCGAATATATTAAGAATACATAAAATACCAATATATAATTTAGATTATAATTTTTATTTAAATTTTGTACTACACAAATACTGTGAATTGTTTATTATACTTTCGAGATAAGCAGTCCCTCTCATAATCAGGTATGGTTAATAAATTAATTAAGCTTAAATACAAAATTTTATCGTTGTATTCGTGCAGGGAGGACTTTTTGGTCACTAACGGAAACAGCTCTAGGATCGGAAAAGTGGATTGAAATGTGATGTTATTCATCTCAAGTCTCTTTTCAGAATTTAAAAATTGTTCCCTATCCATCTATTACGAGGAACCGAGTAGAGTAGTTTTTATTTGGGAGTTTCGAAAGAAGAATTTTATCAGCTATCTTAATTTCGAATGTCCGTAACTCGCTGGAATTACAACAAAAACATGATGATGACTAGCCGCTAATGAGACCCGAGCTCCCAAGAGTGACACGTCAGTTAGCGCGCGATTCATGTTACACGGAAGGGTAATTATGAATCATTTTTATGTCCCGTGATTTTTTACAAGTTTTTACGGTTAATTTTAAATTAAAATGTATAACTGCAAAATCATTCCATAATGTATTGCTTATGTCAACCTCAGTCCACTATCTCAGTTAAAAGTATCTTCGGCCTGCTCTAGCGACCTGCATTAGTGTGTCAATGCAGTGCGATCATGTACGAGTACCTAAACAAACAATTAATTGTAGTAAATGGTAGATAGCTATTTGAAATCGTAATAAAAAAAGTATCATTTCCACAAGACTACGAAATAAGTTTCATGTTTATCACATTCATGGGTGGTTACTGTGGTGAAATACGTATAGTTGTTCCCCTGAAAGGAAAAGCGGTAAATTCCTATCCCGAAAGTTATCATATACGAGTAGACAGTTATTTTTTGTACATCTTTCTTTTTTATACAACTTGTTTTAAAAAATAATTTATGTAAACTACAAAAATAACACGTTTTAGATTCGATAAACACTGCATTTATTGGCACTGCAACTGAAAAATAAAGTTATTTAAAAATAATTGTATACGTTTAAATTAATGTTTGTACCTGTGTTAATTTAACGTGTGTTCGTTTTGATTAACCATTATTTAATATTAGAATTAGTTCTAAATAACATTTAAAATTGTTAATAATCTAAGCCATGAATACATATACTTCAAACAAAAGTATTTGATCAAATTTGTATTGAATTTGGTAGCGAAAATTTGTTACATCATTTTTATCATCGCCACGAGTCTGCCTGCAAAGTTTCAGTTTGATTGAATCACAAAAAAGGGAAAAGGGTTGAAAATCGATCCAAAGTTTTTTCGGCAGATAAGCGACAAGCAGACAAGCCGACAAGCAGACGCTACGAGTTAAAAGAAAGGGAGTAAAAATATTGAATGTTTTATTGTTTGATACAAATCAACTTTGTTTTACGTATCCCTCATGGTTAGGTACCAACTTCCAATGTGTTCAATAATCATTATTTAATTCACTAGTATTCCGTGTATATTTAAAAATATGCTCTTTTCTTGTAATTATTTACGAGCTTTTATCTAGTAAAATATACAATATCCCATTAATATCTTTCTGCGTGTCACGCTCGAAATATTTTGAAATAAAATCAATATATATTGTGCTGGATTTAGTATCAAAATTTATTTGAATTTACAACTTTGAGGCATTTAAAATATGTTTTACTTTACTTTGTGATACACACACAATATAAGTATTTAATTTATTAACCATACCTGATGACGAGAGGGACTGCTCCTCTCGAAACTATAGTAGTAATTTAATAACTCATATTGTGTGTGTGTGTGTGTGTGTATTATAATGTTGCACCACGAAGTATCTGCCAAATCTTTCAATGACTTTGTTGCATTTTATTTTACCAAGCTATCTTATGTACCTACGAATATTTTTCGCTCTAGATCAACTTTAGGTTCTAAACACTATTCTTTCCTTTTTTTAAAAAATAGACTTGCGACATGAGTGACAAAAATAAAAAAAAATACTATTCTCAAACTAAGCCAAAAGCCCGTGCTATGAAAATAGAACTAACTTGCCGGTGTCCTGGAATAGAATATCATATTCATTCATATATTCATAAAAATTCGTTCGTTTTTTTTTATTGGAAATATTGGAAAAACTTTTAAAAAAATTAAAATTTACCACATATATTTTTTATATTTTTTGTGTTGCAATGATGACTCGCTTGAAGTAGACTGATGAGTTAAATTAACGTAATATATTGGACCCATCAAATCCTCAAAAGGTAAGCGCGTAAATGTATTGAGAAAATCAAAATTTTCACTCTGATTAGTATGTGTATTGTATTTTAATGGTTAAAAATAACTATTATAAAAATTATATTGATGAAATGCTTCACTAATAATAATAATACATTTACATAAGTAAATAATTGTTACGGTTTTTTAACTTTTATGTGTAATCTTTTTCTGAATTTTAGATTTTTTCTGAGTTTTTTGCGTCTATACACAGTTTACGAACACATTATGAAAAATCTTTAAAATAAAACACAAATCACTTTGTTTTCACCGCTATATTAGATTAAAAAATCTACATGTTTCGAGAACAATGTTCTCTTCATCAGGATTATTGTGTACTAATCTTAAAAGTTGAAACAAGCAAATATGTTACGGTGAAGGAGCGGTTGAGGGGGTTGGTGAGGGGAGGGGGGGGTTCGAGGTGTTGATTATTATGGGTCATTTGGAATGTTAAGTGGAAAAATATTCAAAATAGGATTATGCAAAAATTTCGTCTGTGTATTTATTATATTAGACTTAATATTAACATTTTTCCTAATTTCGAGTATTTCTAAATTATTTATTTGAGGTATCTTATAGTTGAAATGTAAAAATTTTAAGCCTGTGTTAATATCAAATGTATGGTCAAATTCTATTAGATGTTTTGCGAAATCAGAATCAATATTGCTAGTTAATGCTTTGACATGTTCTTTAACCCTAGTTTCAAAATTTCTTTTTGTTTTGCCAATATAAAAATTATCGCAATCGTTACAATTAAGTCTATAAACTCCTGATTTCATGATAGGATTATCACTATCCTTGTTATTTAGTATGTATTTTTTTAATTTGTTACTCGTATAAAAGGCCGGTTTTTACTCGTATAAAAGTGATTTGTGTTTTATTTTAATAATAATGTCACCACAAAGTTCAAGCCTTCATACAGAAGAAGAAAAAATATTCTTCGAACAGGAAAAATCTTTCTTGAAAAATTGAAATAAGTCTCCCCTCTTGCGTATGGGAATGCGTATTATGTACGTTTTAGTTATCTCTCATTTCCTCCCGACGAAACCAATTCAATTTATCCCCGAGATGATTCGATCTGAAAATCTTCAGTCGAAAGTGGATTGTGTTGTGAATTTTCGCTTTTCAATTTATACCATCGCATTTTTTGTATGGATTTTCAAAAACAAACTTCTCTTCCCACGGAAATTGTTTCCTTGCAAATGGAATTTTCTTGCCGGTATGAATTTTTCAGTTGTTCATTGCATACCTCGTTTACCTACCCGTTTGTATCACAAAATATAAATTTAGATAGCTATGTATCTGAGTCATATCACTTTCCAGGTACGGCCTCCAGGCAAACTTATTTATATTTTACCCAAAGAGTATTTTTGACTTTCTCTTCGGGGTTTAACCGGTCGGATGCCGGAGCGCAGATCTGCGCGAAAACTTTTATACCCTCTATTTGCCGGAGCGCAGATCTGCGCTCCCTAGACACGAATGCGAATTCAGCCATTCAGAATGTGTGTTTTATTTGTAAGTAACCTTATTTGCCGCACAAACCGGACAAAAAATCATGCCAAATGTCGTCTTTGAACCGCGGATTGATTGTGTTATTTATCTGTTAAAAAAAGTGTTTTTTTTTTTAATAAAAAATTGTTAAAATTAAGTATTTTTTATATTCTTTGATATATTTAAAACGAAAATATTGAAAAAAAATATCTTTAGTGTTATTGGTTCCATGGTTTTATTCGATAAACATGTGCGTAATTTTCTGACAGTAAATTTCGTTACTTATTTTCATAATTAATGAATAAGTAATTATTGTACAAGTAATTATTAAAATTTAAGTAATTATTGAAGTTTGTATATTGAGAAACCAGTAACTGCAACTTCTAAGCGATTATTATTGATTTTTACACCAATATAACCATCACAAAAAAATGACTAAAAATCAGCAATCGTGCGCAAACTTGCGTGGCAGATGGTACATTCCGCGTTACGCCGGCGCAACCAGCCGGCATACGACCGGTTAAAACACTTGGAAACTTGAGCTCGTAGAGAAAAATAGTGGTCCATTTATTTACTTCCAAAAATAATTTTTATCTTAAACTTTTTGAAATACTAAATAAATAAATATATGTTTCATTATTGTTTCAGGTAAGAGAAGCGCACTTTTACTGATACAAACTTTTATACTTTGGTAAGTCACACATTTAATACTTATTTATACTAATTATTTATCAGAATTAATTAATATTTCCAATATCTCTAATATTCGGCCGATTTTAGGTATTTCTGTCATCATTCATATTTAAATCAAGATCGCTATATATCTATGAAGACTCAAAAGTTATCAGCGACATTAATTAAAATATATTCAATTCTCAGTACATTTGACAGATGTTCTTGAAATTAATACTGTAAGAAAATCATTTCAATTACTTTCTAAGAAGTTTAACAATTAATTTTAAGGATATTTTTGTACTAAAATATTTTACGAGTTTTTTGCATATTTTATTCCATATGTTTATGATTATACAATTACCAAAATTTTATAAAATATAAACTATACAATTATTAATTCTCTCTTCCTCAATTCCAACGCCGCTGTCTAACATCATTTACTTTTCCTGAAAAATACATTAAAACATATCAAACATTTTTCAAATATAAAAGTTTGTTTATACGATTATATATTTTTGGAATAAAGTTATATTAATTTAAACTCGAGAACGTCACTAATGTCTGTCCTTGTATCCCAATTAACTACCCAGGATGTCCTGTTGTTGAAGGAGTTAACAGGCGGAAGTTACAAACTTTGATTCTTCCGCTTGCATGCATATCATTTTAACATTAATTTTGCCCATTCAGCGGCTGTTTGATTAACTTCTTGATTAATAAAATTTAATTTATAGGCTTTTTAAAAAATTCACTTTATTTTTGAAACTCGACTTTTTATTGAAAATAAAAATAAGTACGTAGATTTTGAATATGCTTACGCAATGCATATCTTGAATTGTTGGTGCATATCTTAACCCGAGTTTCGTCATCAAACTGTGCTATGGATTTAATTAAATTAATAACAGTTGTAACATTGATTCCTTGGATGTTTTTTTTAGTACACGGTATATAATGTATTTGTATGGTATATAAGTATTTAATTGTATTAGCAATTTCTTACATACCATTTTCACAGAGCCATTGAAGATCATCGGGCGGTTGAGTGGAAAGCCTTAAAACAACATTTGTCATTATCAAGTACATGTACATTTATCAAGTAAATCCATTTTAATTAAATTAAATTTACAAAATTTTCTAAATTATATAAAAATACACATACGAACTAAGCACAAATTGATTGATTTTATTTTGTGCTAATAATAATAACAATTAATTAAGAAAGTTAAATAAGGTAAGTTTGATAGAACTCTTATTTACGCTTACCGATTAAAGAAGGCCTCCCACTGTAACGGGGTTCTGAAAAGACAAGGATTTATTTGAAAATATTTGCACTGTTTCTTGGGTAAAATTTGACTTTCTTCTTGTTTCTGCATTAAAAACAAACTTCTACCGCCCCTGAGCTACTTTGATTAAGCGTTTACCTCCAATTTTCCTCTGCGGCATTCATTACCGACTATGATGAATGACCGCTTTGAGGACATAGATATTAAGTAATGGAGACCTCGGACCAATAACGGTATTGTAGCTTTAGTTTTAAATAATTAAACATGTTTTAATAACATTTTTAAAAGAAAATTGTTTTAATCCGCGCTAAATAAATCCACCGTAAAGTTATCCCGGTGACTCATTTTATATTTGTATATTTATACATTTCAAAGACTTTTTGGCAGATTGTTGTAACCCTTAATTTCTACATTTTCAGGAGAGAATAAGAAATATTGAAAATTTATTAATTAAATTATTTTAGGATGCGGTTTGTTTGGAATTGGTGTATATATATTACATTGTTCCCATTAATTGTTTTTTTATATTTTAGCCGTGACATTACTTTCTAATAAATAATTTGTTAATACTTTTTGTGTATCTTATTTTACAACATGTGTAAAAAGCAGATATATTACTTACTCAATAATCATTCCTCTTTCCTTTCAGAACTTTTTAAATTTCGCTTTTTTAATAATCTTCCTTTGCTCACCTTTAGATGCTCTTGTGCTACGCTGAGTTTCCGTTTGAAGTGCTTTTTAATAATTTTTCTCGCAATTATTTCGTTCATGGAAAAATATTACACCAACATTTTATCAAATTTCTTTTTAAAATTAGCTGTTACAAGATGGAGCTGTATAGTGTAGATTTACGGAATCATTATTTTATTTTCATCATACGAATAAGGTTTTTTTTTTTAAATTTAATTATATTAATCTTAAATTAAATTATTTTAAGGTAAGGTTTAGAAAACTGTTTCAACGTAGTTTTAAAAACCGAATTGTGCTAGATTTTGTGTTTATAAATAATTATAAATAATTTATTGAAAATCTTCTTACCTTTAGTTAATCTACTCCTCCGTTCTAAAGGCTCTACATCTAGAAATTAAAAATGATTGGATTATTCATATTTTTCTTCATTACTTGTTGCCTCGCTAAGTACATTTTTACTGGGAGAACTACCTTTTTTAGATAATAATAACAGAATTATAATAATAGTGTCTCAATTTCCCCCAAACGTATTGCGTTTTGAAAAAGTGTGAATAGAAAATACAGCAGTTTTTTATAAAAAAAAAGTTACGCTCCGTCAGTTAATGTTTTAGTTTTGAGTTTTGGGCCTAGTAAATAACTGCCAGTTATAATGAGGCTCATTCTGAATATTTTATTCAAAAATCGTCGATTACAACTGCGACATTGACTTTTCATGTTATTTCGCTTTGGGATAATGGAAAAAAACGTACATTTGTTATTTAACTGTGTTTTAAGCGCTTAATTTTTTTAATAGTTAAAACACATCCATACTAGATATTAAACTATACGTATATAAATATACTACCCGAAGTTCACAAAGAAATATATTATATTAATAGTAAGTTTTGTTTCAGATATTGTTCGATCAGTTATGGCATTAGTATAAAAAATGTATAACTTTGGCACTTACCGTTAGGTATTTTGACAGTACCAATTAGAATAATTCTATATGTACGACCTGTAATATAAAAAATAAAAGATTAAAATAAAATAAACCTGACAATCCCCCGTAACAAGAACAACAAAATCATTACGATATTCATATTTTAACTCTGTATTTAAATATTACATATTCAGTCACTGATTTCAGCATTAATGGAATATTTTTGATGCCATACTTCTTTTGGTGCATTCAGTCTATATATTTTATTGTAACAGAAGTTGCGCACGCACCATGTAGCGGAAATGCGATGCCAGAACTACAAAGCCATATTGAATTCGCGGCTACCTTCGCTTCTGTTATCGCCTGTCAACCGCGTTCGGAAAACAACTCACACCTTTCTCCCATGCGTCGTATTTATATGGCTAACGCTGTTATTCAGACGTTTCCAGTGCTTACTAGCAAGTAGTCGCTAAACAACTCACACCTTTCTCCCATGCGTCGTATTTATATGGCTAACGCTGTTATTCAGACGTTTCCAGTACTTACTAGCAAGTAGTCGCTAAACAACTCACACCTTTCTCCCATGCGTCGTATTTATATGGCTAACGCTGTTATTCAGACGTTTCCAGTGCTTACTAGCAAGTAGTCGCTAAACAACTCACACCTTTCTCCCATGCGTCGTATTTATATGGCTAACGCTGTTATTCAGACGTTTCTAGTGCTTACTAGCAAGTAGTCGCACTTTCCAGATTTTGCACGAAAGTTGCAGACGTCACTCGGAAGTCGGAGGTGATTCCAAATCTTTCCGTAGTATTGTGCCAACTTCAAACAACCGTCACTTTGACAGAAGTGCGCGAGTCCTTTTAGCCTCGTTATATTGTTAATAACTGTGCACCACATCATTCGCTGGTCCACAGTTATTATTACTTATATAAGAAAAAAATGAAATTAAGTACCTACACATATTAACTATCAACACATCGATTTGTTGAACAGTTCAACACTACACAAGCCTTAAATTAAATTAAAGAGACATTCTTATAGAACATATTTTTCTCCTATGTTAATGATTTAGGAACTGCTTATAAATCTTTAGAGTGACAGATAATTAATGCAAATCATTGATATTTTACAAAATATGGAATTTTATATAATGAAGAGTTCAAAAGGTGTTTTTAATACAAAGTAAATGTTAAAACTCATTATTAATCCAAAATAAATAAATATTAGGTCGCAAGTACACAGTCGCAAGGAATTTATTCCTTAGTTTTAGAAATAATTAATTTAACGTACTCATTTAAATGTTATGAACATGTTGTCATTTAATTCTTCATTTGCAAAAAAGGCTTTATAAAGCTTGAAATATTTTCTGCGTTCTTTCTCTGTTTTGTGATGTTTGGCTTTGAGGTTCATTATAATATCGGTGTGTGTGTGTGTGTTTGTGTGTGTGCGAACAATCAGTAACATGAAAAGTTTGTATGAAAATAATTCTTACCCAAACTCTGCTGTTTCTTTGGAACGATAAGGGGATGATGTCGATCTGAAAATTATCACTTTATTATTTATTTTATTGTCTACACCAAAAAATAACGAAATCCTGTAACGATTTCAGACCAACCCAAAAAATATTGAAATGATGTATTACTATTTAAACTGTAAATTAATGAAGACGTACCCCGCATTCGATCTCTTATATCTGCTCTGTCATATCGATGTGGATGAACTGAAAAAAGTGGTATTATCGTTTAATAAATAAAATAAAAATAAAATATTAATGAATGGATGAATGAAATAAAATATAAATATTTATTAAATTTAAATAAACTCGTATAAAAATTAGATTCTCGATTTTAGTGCTACCGTAAGTGAGTACTAGAAGTATACATGCCTAAAATATTTAACATATTTAAAACAGACTTCCCGGAAATCAGAATATACTCAATTAATAAAATTTTACAAATTTTATTAATTGAGTATATTCTGATTTTATTTTAAAACTTTAGCAAACAACTGGCTTACCTCCAAAGGTAGAAGAGCAACTGAAAATTTACTTACTGTAATTGTATAATAATGTCTTCAAATAAAAATATATACCTATATAAATAAATAAATTAATTAAGGAAAATAAAAAATAATCTTAAACAAAACTTTAACCCTTTTTACATTAAACAATTATTCTACACATATTTACACTTGGACTTATGACTAACTCAACTTTCACTAACAATCCACTTGATACTCTGTAGATACATAATAACTACCTTATGAAAATAAATATTACTGACGAACTCGAAAAAATATTATAATTGTATTCTATAACGCCACTCTGGGACAGGCGTAGCCTAGTAGAGTGGCATAATCCACAAATTAAACAAAACAAAAAATGTGTAATTTATCTTATGTTTTATCTTATGTTTTATTGTTAAATTAGTATTTATTTGTAAACAAGGATTTTTTAAATAAATAAATATGTCCCAAAAATGTCAGAAAATCAAAAATCGCATTGCATTTTGAAGCAAGCCATTTTAAAAACCTTGAAAACGATGGGTTCGCCTAACGACCCTAACAGATAGATTGGATTTGGAAGACAGCAGAAATTTAACTTCGGTAAATTGAATTATAAAACATTCATTTATCTAAATATGCGTTGATTTAACATGGATTTAAAGTGCTCATACATTTTTTGGGTCAGTTGTTTTTTGACAGTTTATTATATTCACGATCCACGTTTTGATGCGAAGTTGGCGTTTTTGGTTTTATGGTTTTGTTAGTTTTGAAGTATTCCTTTTTTGTGAAGCTCACTCTGTCTTGTAGTTAACTTGTCTAATAGTATTGTAAGATTGTACCCGCAATAACACTAGTATTTGTTTATAGAATTTGTGTTACATTTTCAAAGTATAATATAATACTGTTACCCTCATGATGATGGTGCCCCGGGTAGTCGTCATGCTCAAACTCGTGATTTCGATAATCTAGAAAATAAATAATTCGTTAATTTTTCAATATTCGGGTGCGTACAAATTTTTTTTTGGATGTAAAATTTTTATAGAAAAAATGAGTCTGTGGTTTGTGTATTAGAACTCGTATATTCAAGAACGCTTTGATTCACCGGAACGTGAACGGTGCTTTGAATGCAATAATTTATAATAGAAATATGTCTACCGAGGCAAAACTAGCGGTACATAATGGAGTACTGGTACCGACACTGATTTATGGAAGTGAAGTCTGGAGATGGCAGAAGAAGAACGAAAATAGATTGAATGCAGTGGAGATGAGATCCCTTAAGCCATGTATTCACTAGGGGACAAATCGCGAAACATTCCGCTCGACATGTCGCATCAACATCTACGCTCATGTTTCGGGGACAATGACGCGGACATTTGACGTGTACACACCGGGACTCGCATATCTTGTCGCGGAAATGTCATCCGATGAGGTTATGGATGACAGCTGCGGTATCTCATTTGGCGAAAACGGGGTTCCGCGCAATTCAAAATGTTTTTTTGGGTCGCAATTTCAAATTAACGAGGTTTTACTGTAGTAAATTGAATATTATTAAAAACAGGGTCCTTTTTGCAAATAATTATTGTTTTCCAGACGTCGCGGAAATATATCGCCCTATGAGGTTATGATGATAGCCGCGTATCTGTTTTCTGTTTATGTTAATGAGTTTATCGAAAAGTAAGAGGAGAATGCGAAATTATTTACTGCAAAGAGAAAGAAGGACGGACATTCTATGCGATCTTCGATCGATACAGCTCGATAAGTTCGAGAACGATTTCGTTTCCCCGCATTGTCATCTTGACAGATACAGCGCATGCGTATTCACTTGTAAACATACCACGTGTACTGACGCTCCGCGGAATGTTGCAGTGAGTACGCTCGGGTACCGTGCGCATGGCAACGTTGCCACGGCACGTAGAAATGCCGCGCTATGTTGTGCGCGAGGTCGCGGAACAGTGCACGACGTTGCAACGTCACGTAGACTCTATGCCGCGCGTGCTGTTGAGGGACAATTTGTCCCCTAGTGAATACATGGCTTTATGTGAGACGTGTGTGTGGCAGATCCATGTGTGATAGAGTAAAGAATGCAGATATTAGGAATGAATATAAAGCTGATCGTAGCATCATTCATAGAATTAAAATAGGGTCGCTCAGGTAGTTTGGGTATGTTGAGCGAATAAATGAGGAAAGAATGATAAGAAAAATATATAATACAAGTCGACGGCACCAGAAAGAGAGGGCGATCGCGGAAGACGTGGCACGAACAGATTAACCAGATACTGGAAGATGGTCCCGTTAAAAGCCTCAACAACCATCACGCTTGCATGCGAAGATGTATGAATGTGGATGAGGTGAGAGTTGTATGTCAGGACAGAAGAGTTTGGCGCTCTATCCTCTCTTCCTACCCCCACGGGAAAACGACTTGATGGTAAGTTAGTTAGATTTGATTCACTGAATTGTTTTTTTAAAATTATTTTCACGCTTAGAAACGCGAATTTTTTTAGAGATAGTAAAGAAGCAATCACGTAAGAAGATACTTTCAAATAAACACGAGCTCAAGTATTTTTTTGCGCTACTAGATTTATTTATTTATTAATTTTTTCCATTTAATTTGTCTTTTCAGAGCTTCATTTCATTTCATTACCGATAAATCAGCATTTATTGGATAAAAGACATTCAATTGTTTGATACACACATAATACAAATAAATATAGGATATGTAGCAAGCCTCTAGGCCACTACTTATATCGCTAGATATATAGAAATATCTGTTCTGAAGTAGGTAGCTTTTTTATCATTTTACTACCTTATCGTTGTCTTTAATCGATATCTATTATATATTTTGAAAGAAAATACATACAGTAAAAATCTAAAATAAAAAAATTTTAAAATCTAAAAATATCATGCGAGATTAAGAAAAAAATTTAAATAAATGCAAAAGATAGTTTTACATTTCTTATCAAAACAGCGTCTTTCATATGGATCCACAAAATATGTGGGAAGCTAATATAAAAGTAAAAAAAAAAAAATAGTAATGCAAAGAAGAAACAAGAAAGAACGCAATTTGCTAAAAAGGTAAATAAAATATGTATTTAATTTATTATATTTATTAACGTTGTGTTAATTTTTATAAATCAAAAGATTTTTCAAAAATTTTTATAACTCGATATAAACTATTTTCCAAAATTTTTTTTTCGTGAGGTTTGGCTTTGAGGCTCATTGTGATATCGGTGTGTATGTACGTACAATCCTTAACTTGAAAAGTTTGTATGAAAATAATTCGAGTCTTACCCGAATCCTGCCGTCTGTTTGGAACGATAAGGGGATGATGTCGATCTGAAAATTTTCACTCTATTATTTATTTAATAGTCAACACCAAAAAATAACGAAATCCTGTAACGGTTACAGAACAACCCAAAAAATATCGAAATTGTGTTTTTTCACTGTAAATTAATGAAGACCTACCCCGCAATCGATGTCCTATATCTGCTCTGTTCCTACTTTGTACCCGATGTAGATGAACTGAAAAAAAAATGGAATTATCTTTCAATAAATAAAAATAAAATATTATTCTTGAAATTTTAATAAAATCGTTAAAAATATAACGTAAATTAACGATTTTAATGCTATCGAAATTGATTTTTTTTTCGTTCTTCTGATCATCGCGATATTTGTTAACGCTATACGTATGTCCCAAAAATGTCGGTAGGTAAGTGAGACAGAAATTTTATAATCGCATTTCATTTTGAAGCGAACCATTTCGAAAAACTTGAAGAGGAAAAATTACAAGAAAAATTTCTACTTTAATTTAAATAATAAAAAAAAAATTAGCTTAATATACGTTGATTTTATATGATTTCAAAGTGTTCACACATTTTTGGAACTGTAATTATATGAGACAGATATTTACTCCGTGTTCACGTTGTTAGCTTTCATTACTGATAACAAGTGGGCATTTTTAGTTTTCCAGTTCCATTAGTATTATACCTTTTTTAGATCACTAATACATCTTATAGATTACTGTTTGATCAGTATTATACCAGTGTGCTCTTAATAATACTACACTTTATTTATTGATTTTTTACACCTTCAAAGTATAATATAATATTACCCTCGTCGTCATGCACCGACTCGTGGCTTAGGTAATCTAGAAAATAAGTAATACGTATAGTTTTCAATAATAATCAGGTGATTTTAAAACTACCCCTTATCATTCTTGCGCTTATGTTATATCTTGCTTTTTGGTATTTATATTATTCTCACAACTCATATGGGCTATTTTATTGACCTTTTAATTTGGTTTGATAAGCGTTACATGACAGATACAATTATTAATACTTTTTACAAAAGCTGGTTAACGCAATTATATTACTTTCCAATCCCATGGATATGTTGATGAACAATAAGCTATTGATAATTTGTTGACGAAATAATTTATAAACTAAGTCACTCTTTCGAATAACGTGCAACCGGCTTATACGGCGATGGTAGTAGCTCCCAACTAAATCATTTGTTGATATTAAATAACTTTTCGTTGCTCCCACGGTTTAGGTTTATTTAATTTGTTTATCCTTGCAAATATAAAAGATATTACAATATAAAAGTCTTGCCTTAAGCACATGCTTTATCACCAAAAAATATATTTGAATAATTATTTTAATTATTCAAAACTTCACTTGCATAGATTTATTAATTATATAATTAATATATTATATATATATTATATATATATAACATACCATATTAGTAAAAAATATTCGTTTATTTTATGAATATGTAGATTTAACATGGCATAATTTAACATCCATCCATCCATAAATTTCCATCAAAGAGAACAGCTTGATTGAAGATACTTTATAAATATATTAAATTTGACTAGTTTAAGTCACACTAATATAGGTCCCCTAGTTGTTGGTACCTAGACACTAGATGGATATAATTCTGTGGTATTTTTTGAGCGTCCAGGTGACTTATAAATTATACTGGTTTTGTCATTATGTATACAAGTATTTACATTATTTTTTTTTTTAATAATAGAGATGCGAATACGGAACATGTGTTGCGTCGATATTATTACTATTTTCAAACTAAGCTAAGTGCTTGTGCTTTGTGTTATAACCACTACCTGAAAATATTGTAATTTAAAATTAAAAAAATAATTATATTTTAATTTTGAAGCAGCCGTAGTGGGTTTCCATTTTAATTAAAACATTTTTAACTTTTTCCATTATTTATTGATCCAGACCAGTTTAATGGAAATAATTTAAAAAGTGTTTTATTTGAATTCTTGGTTTTATTTTATTTTTATATTATTGACTAGGGAGGGCATCTTTATATTCGTCTAAAATTCAAAAATCATTTGCCTAGCATAAGACCCATTTTACATAAAATATTTTTATTTATAGCTTGAAAGATGTATGTATTTTAATAAATTAAAAAAATGTCTTACGGGGTTCTTCCATAATCCACAATTTTTTATGCAGTAGAGGCAGTCGCTGATATTTATCTATGAAAATAAAAAATATATTACGCCTTTGTTATAATCAGTATTTTTCATTTATTATTAATATCATTTTTTACTGACTTTATAAAGATTGTTATCAATCTGCATATTTGATGGATGAATTACTTTCTGAAATCTGAGTCACAAATGCTTTTTTTTTTAATTTATGAATTTTTTTAAATAACTTTTCGTTTAATTTAACATCGATTGGTTTGTATTTATATTTACAAAAGTTGTATGTATAAATTAAAAGGGCACCTAGTTTCAATTAAAAAATTATAAGTATAAAATAACATTTAAGACTCCTAAAAAGCACCACTTTTTTTAATTTTCTGACATTATTTTGTCCCGTACGACAAAGAAATTAATTATCTCTTTGGATACTTTGTTATATGGATCAGTTTTTGTAAACGTAAGTATCGAAACTGTTCAACTTAATGTTTATGAAAATTAATTTTATTAAATAAACTTACTAGATTTTTCATTTTTTTTCGGCTGGTATTTCTTTTTGTGTTCATCGGCGAATGCTTCTGAAAATATAAACAAAATATATTTAATTGCTTACATTTTTAAGGCATGAAAATTAAATTGTAATTGAATTTAGTTAAATTCAATCCATCTTTAGTTTATTGATATTTTAAACAGACATTCTTCTTAAAAGCATTCACGTTATATTAAAACAGGGACTTTATATATTCCGGATATTTCAAATGAGGTGGGTTTTCTAGTTCGTCAACATCTGAATCATCCAAATTTTAGAATGTTGCTAATGCGTAACAGTTTTGAGGCTCGCTTGGAGACCAAATGTTTGAGGGTTTTATCACCATAGTGAGGAACCACTATGTCAGTTTTAGATATTTTAGTACATGAAACATGCACATACATAAATCATTTGATTTTGACTAATACTTTAATTGGCTCGATACAAGTTTCATCTTATGGGTATTATCGAAAAATTCATTAACTTACAAAATTATCGTTTATCAAACAAGGACTTACATTTGATTAAAAATTCGTAAAAATATAGATATTTAGAGCGGCGTAATTAAAGAAAAATCGGGCCTCTTTGAAAAATTGAAAGGCCCTATTATTGCAAGTACTAAAATAATTCAACAGTATTGGTACGTGGTACATAAATATTAGGAACAATATTGCTTTCTTGCATATTATTGACTTTCATAACAAAAATATATTTTTTTTGGCATTAACATGCACTCGCAACTGAAAAAATCATTCCCGTTTTACCGCTTTTATCGGTTTGCGGCGGTAGTCTGGTCGACATCCGGTCGTATTAGGGGGTGGAGGTACTACCGTATACACCGATAATGGTCTCGCATGCTATTGTAATACCTGTGATAACTATAGGTACCTAAGTGATAACTCCACTCCTTGCTATGACAGTTTTAAAATCTTCATCATATTTTGAGTTCACAACTCATAAATGTATTGCAGGGCTTGGACATTTTGGTTCCCTATTTAACATAGGCAACCATTGGCTTAGTTTCGCATCTATATATAAATATATATATATATATATATATATATTGTTAGCGTCAAGTATGTAAGCATAAAAAATAACGGTACTTTTACGTGTGGGTTACTAAAGAATAATAATTATTTATTTATTTATAAATAAACGAAAAAAGGTAAAATAATTTATTAAAAATGTTACCGACGTTACGGACAGACAGACATACAATGAAATTATTATTATTGGGATGGGTTCCATGAGTGCCTTAAACATATTACCAATAAATGTAAACAAAATCTTACCCGACTGGTCATGTAATACAGTGGAATTTTTGTTAATACGTCCTCCTGAAAAAGTATTCCAGATGCATTGAAAGAAATTATCTCAAAAAAGTATATATTTTAATAAAATTTAAGAAAAACCTTACTAGGTAGGTTGTTCGTGTTTAAGTAGAGGTTGTTTTTCTGATTAGTATTCGAGCTTTATTTTAAAAAAAAAGTATTTTAAATAGGTATGAAATAATAGGCGTAAAAACTTACTCAATTGATATTGTTTCAGTAAAGGTGTCTTCTCGGTGGCGTCAACCAATGCATCTGAAAAATTATCTGATGTACTTACTTACTTACTTACCATCACGCCGTTTCCCCGAGGGGGTAGGCAGAGAGGATAGAGCGCCATACTCTTCTGTCCTGACATACAACTTTCGCTTCGTCTACATTCATACATCTTCGCATGCAAGCTCGACGGTTGTCCAGACTTCTAACAGGACCATCTTCCAGTATCTGGTTAATCTGGTCATGCCACGTCTTCCGTGGTCGCCCTCTTTTTCTGGCGCCGTCAACACTTGCATCATATATCTTTCTTACCATTCTTTCCTCATTCATTCGCTCAACATGCCTAAACCACCTGAGCGACCCTATTTTTATTCTCTGTATTATGCTACGATCAGCTTTACATTCATTCCTAATATCTTCATTCTTTACTCTATCATACATGGATTTATCACACATACGTCTAAGGGACCTCATCTCCACTGCATTCAATCTACTTTCGTTCTTCCTCTTCTGCCAGCTCCAGGCTTCACTTCCATACACTAGTGTCGGTACCAGAACTCCATTATGTACCGCCAGTTTTGCCTCGGTAGACATATTTCTATCAAAAATTATTGCATTCAAAGCACCGTTCACCCTATTCCCGGCAGTCACTCTCCTCTCTATATCTTTCTCAACATTCCCTCTTCTATCGAACATACTTCCCAAGTACACAAACTCATCTACTTGTTCCAAACATTCATTGCCTACTAGTATTTCACACGTTGTCTTACTTTCCTCCTTCTCGAATACCATTACTTTTGACTTCTTTACATTCATAATAAGGTCACTTTCCTTGCATACATCATACATCCTGCTAACTAGACTTTGTAGGTCTTGTTCGCTATTTGCCATTAATACCGCATCATCCGCGTACAGTAAACAGCATACAATCAAATCACTCATTTTCGCTCCTATATTCATACATTCCAGTTCTTTCACACAATTATCCATATACAAGTTGAACAGCCATGGAGACATCTGATGTAACGTGTTAAAAATATTTTTTTAATGAAAGAAAACTGCTGTATTTTGAAAAAAATAATTTCACTGTTTTAAGTCGTGATTGTTTTTACCTCAGCCACAATGTGCATTGTTTTAAATTAACGAAATTATTATTTAACAACATGATTCCTTTGATTTACACTAAATTGTACTTCGTAATGCACACACGTTGAGTTAAATTTATAAGAACCATAGTTTCGAGAGGAGCAGTCCCGATCATCATCAGGAGTAATTTATAATTAATCTAAATACAGAAAATGTTGTCATCTTGCAGCAAAAAACTCTCCAAAAGTGGGGAGTTTTTTAGGCTCCGCACCCGCCGCTCCATTCGAATAAGATGACAAAATATTTTAGGTTAGTTATAAATAACACCCGATGATTATCGGGACTGCTCCTCTCGAAACTATAGTTGTGATTAATTTAAATCAACGTGTTTGCATGACGTAGTTTAATTTAGTGTTATTCAAAATAACGAAATTGTATTTGAAAACATACTTATTTGGAATGGTTTCACTCGTTTTTTCACATCAGGTAAATTTTCGGGCGTGTCATCATCCACATCTAAAAAAATGTAGAAATTGTGTTAAAAATATTATTTTTGCAAGAGTACTATGAGCTTAATAAAGCTTACTTGATAGGCCAAGTTTTAGTGCAAGTTATTTTTCGGGCAAGTCATTATATGCAACTGAAAACGTATTTATGTTTTATTAAACAATTTATTTTTGTCTTTCAAAGTGTAAGCGTACATGGAAATTTTTTACTTGGTTGGACATGTTTCAGTCTAGTTTGGTTTTCGTATGCATGATCATCATAAATAATGAAAAAAGTTATTTTAAAACGGTTTCCTTACAAGAAAACTATAAGTCTTGATTGATTACTTCATTGGTCATATTTTAGTCGCATGAAGATTTTAAAACATATATTTTAAGATAGTTTTAAGTTTTAAGATATTAATACGACAAAAAAATATTACTTACTCAAGTGCTCCTGTGTATCAGATAGATTATCGCTTGCGTCACCATATTTATCTAAAAATAATTTTATTTTATATTATATTTTAGAACCAGAAAAAAATTAACAATTGAGCCCTTGCCCGGAATAACGTTGTACTCTCCCAACAATTCTCTCATTCCGAGAAAAATTGAAAAAACGAAACCAGTTACAATTTATTACATTTTATATTTTAAATATAACAAATATATAATTCTTAACTAATCTCAATATAAAATAGGGGGAAAAGTCAATTAAATTTGAATCTATCGTAAAAAAACATGCTGAATCAGTGGAAAAACGTTGTATATGAAATTTTCACAAACAACGTTATTCCGCAAAATGGATTTTCTTATTCTGCTTTACTTGATAATGCCTTTTAAAAGCAGCATGTGCTCATCTAACATGAATTCACAAATGTCATCGAGGTCCTTGAGCTTAACAGTCTTATTGCCAGTAGATTGGAATACATTGAAGTTAGTTCCAGGCTCCCTAACTGCATGATTTTTTCCAAACGGTAGCCAATCTTGCCCTCCTTCCACAAATAGTTGGTAGAAAGCTATAGGAGGTCCATGATTCTAATTCTTTGTGGAAGGTTTGAGCTCTGATTGTGATGAGATCATTAGTAGGTAAAGATCTTTTACGGAACGATAAGTCTCTCGTACATACTATTACATATCTCCATCTGTTTGCTGAATACGGCGTCGGACATTCAATTTCTTAATACACAAGACGAGATGATTACTTTTTTCATTGTAATTCAGTAACCTGAATACTGATTAAATATTTATCTTGATATTAAAATGGAGAAAACATCCCGGATTTAAACATTTTTGGCACAAACTCGACCCTGCGAAAAAGAATGAGGAATTAAATAAACTTTTTGTATCGGTGTTATATTAAGTTACGATATAAAGAGCACTATAAAGCCAGCATTATTATCAAAAAGCATTTCAAATATCAATATGGATAAATCAATTGAGTAAAATCGGTTAACGTTCGACAAAATAATATTGTCACATATGAAATCACAATATCAATCAGAACTGCCAAATCGTATACAACGTTATTCCACAAACATGTTCTGGCGGGTCAATTGCAGGTTTGATAATATTTTTTCTGGATAAAAACTCCTTTCCTGCATCCTTCAATTTATTGGCTTTGATATCTTTCCAATTTAAAACATTAGATGTTCGTTTTCTCCCTTTATTCATGTGAATTAAACCACGCTCCACGATATTGACGCTCGGCGACGCCATTTTGAGAAACACTATACAACGTTATTCCACAAACCAATAACTTTAAAATGCAGCCAGAAGCCTAAATATTTTTTTCTTGACATATTATTTACCTCAATCGATGCATAATAACATACTTAACATAACTCCATCAATAACTCAAAATTGACATTTGTGTTGGATACAACGTTATTCCGGGCAAGGGCTCAATTATTACTGTATTATACTTACTCGAAAGGTCTTTTGCATCATACGGTTTTTCAGGTGTGTCATCATACGCATCTGAAAAGTATTCAAGTTATATTTAAATAATTCTTTTTAAAGCAAGACTTTGACTAAATTGAAAATAACTTGATTGCTTAAGTTAGTACCTACATATAAGCTTTCGGGTGTATATGCAAAAGTATTAATCGTTTGGAAGATTTTTCTTTCGCAAGTTATCTGAATGAATAATCTTACTTGATTGGGCTTCTTTTGACAAGGATGGGCTTTCAGGTGCATCTGCAAAACAATCGTGTTTTTACAGATGCAAATGATGATAATGATTAGTTTTGCAAAAAAAAAACTATAACGGAACGTTAATGAAGAATCTTACTTGATTGGCCTTCTTTTGGCAGGGATAGGCTTTCGGGTGCATCTGCAAAAGTAATCGTCGGATTAAAGATGATTCTTTTGCTAGAAAACTATAACTGAATATTAGTGAATAATCTTACTTAATCGGCCTTCTTTTAGCAGAGGTAGACTTTCGGGTGCATCTGTAAAAGTAATCGTGTTATTAAATTATTTTTTTTCCTATAAAACTATGACGGAACACTAGTGAATTAACAGAATGTTAGTTAACTGAGTAAAAACCACTACCAGATTTAGGGTCTACCGGTTTCGAGACGTACCCGTCTCTTCGTCAGGACCAACACTACACTACTATATTCACAACACTATACACCCCAACCATAGTATTGTTAAACTTTCACCAATATTGATCATATGCGTGTTAATCTTGTCAGAGACAAACATGCACTGATTAGCCTACTGAACATTCAGGAATCTACCAGGAGAGAGAGAGAGAGAGGGGCGGGATCTAAAGTGACTGTTACCAAATCTTTACCAAAACCTAAATTTAGTAGTGGTTTTTACTTAGTTAACTAACATTCTGTTTTAATGTCTAACCACAAAGTTAATGCTTTAAATATTAATAATACTAGTGAATAATCTTGCAAAATGGTCCATCTTTTATTAAAGGAAGGCTTTCGGGTGCATCTGCAAATAAAATCGTTTTAGAACAGTTCTTAAAGATGCTTATTTTATTAGAGAACTCTGACAATACATTAGTGAATAAACTTACTTAATGGTTCATATTTTAGTAGAGGTAAACTTTCGGGTGCATCTGCAAAAATAATCGCCTTGTTAAAAATGTTACTTTTACTAGAAAACAATGATGGAATATAAGTGAATAATCATACCTATTCGGCCTTCTTTTAGCAGAGGTAGGCTTTCGTGTGCATCTGCAAAAATAATCGCCTTGTTAAAAATGTTACTTTTACTAGAAAACTATGATGGAATATAAGTTAATAATCATACATAACCGGCATTCTCTTAACAGAGGTAGGCTTTCGGGTGCATTTGTAAAAGTATTTGTGTTTGCATTGCAGATGTTTCGTTTAAAAAAACTAAGATGGAATATTAGTAAATAAAATCTTACTTAATGGTTCATATTTTAGTAGAGGTGGGCTTTCGGGTGCATCTGCAAAAGTGATCGTCGGATTAAAGATGATTCGTTTGCTAGAAAACTATGACGGAATATTAGTGAATAATCATACCTAATCGGCCTTCTTTTAACAGAGGCAGGCTTTCGGGTGCATCTGCAAAAGTAATCGCCATTTTAAAGATGATTCGTTTGCTAGAAAACTATGACGGAATATTAGTGAATAATCTTACTTAATCGGCCTTCTTTTAGCAGAGGTAGGCTTTCGTGTGCATCTGCAAAAATAATCGCCTTGTTAAAAAAGTTACTTTTACTAGAAAACTATGGTGGAATATAAGTGAATTATCATACCTAATCGGCATTCTTTTAACAGAGGTAGGCTTTCGGGTGCATTTGTAAAAGTATTAGTGTTTGCATTGCAATTGTTTCGTTTAAAAAAACTATGATGGAATATTAGTAAATAAAATCTTACTTAATGGTTCATATTTTAGTAGAGGTGGGCTTTCGGGTGCATCTGCAAAAGTAATCGCCATTTTAAACATGATTCGTTTGCTAGAAAACTATGACGGAATATTAGTGAATAATCTTACTTAATCGGCCTTCTTTTAGCAGAGGTAGGCTTTCGGGTGCATCTGCAAAAGTAATCGCCATTTTAACATGATTCGTTTGCTAGAAAACTATGACGGAATATTAGTGAATAATCTTACTTGGTGGTTCATATTTTTGTAGACGTCGGCTTCCGGGTGCATCTGTAAAAATAATCGTTTTAAAAAAATGTTAATTTTGCTTGAAAACTGTGATATAATATTTATTAATAATCTTACTTGATGGTTTATATTTAAGTAGAGGCAGGCTTTCAGGTACATCTGCAAAAGTATTCGTGTTATTACAGATGTTTCTTTTGCTAAAAAACTATGATGGTACATTAGTGAATAATTTTACTTGATTGGCCTTCTTTTAGCAGAGGTAGGCTTTCGTGTGCATCTGCAAACGTATTCGTAATATTTAAGATATTTCTTTATGAAAATATCTGGACGTAATATTAGTTAATAATCTTACTTGATGGTCCATATTTATGTAGAGGTGGACTTTTAGGTGCACCTGCAAAAATAATCATGTTATTAAAGATGTATATATTGCTAGAAAACTATGACGCAGCATTAGTGAATAATCTTACTTGATGGTACATATTTCGGCAGTTTCATGGTTTTGTATAAATACACATCTGAAAAAGTTATTATCATTAATTATCATTAAATGTGAAAATTCATTGTTTTTTATCTTTTTAGAAAATTCTTACTCGAATTAAAATGTACTAAAAAATTTTTTCCACTGTATAACTCCGCAAAATCAAAGTCGTCCCAGTAACAATGTATTCTCCGTTTCTTTAAAATATAATTTACACTTCATTAAACTTTTTTAAAGCGATAACATTATGCCATTGCTAGTTTCACATTGTATAATTTCCAATTTTTATGTACTTAATATTTTTAGTAACAAAAGTTATATAAAATATGAATTGTATTGGTGATAAATCTTAATCGATTGATACTTCAATTCTGGTGGTATTTCGGGCACATTATAATACACATGTGAAAAAGTGTCTTTCTTGGTCGTGTTTAAGTGTAGGTTGGTTTTAAGGATTGTCTTTATTCATATCTGGTATATTAAGGTTATATATAAGAAAAAAATACTAAAAAAATGTTACCACACACAGGTGGATAATCTTACTTGGTTGGCCATGTTTCGGTGTAGATTGTTTATGGGATACATCATCACCTGCAACTGAAAAAGTGTTCACGTTTAGTTAAACAAGTCTCCTCCCAAGTAAACTGTATTCGAGAATGGTGAAAAATCTTACTTTTTTGGTCGTGTTTAAGTGTAGGTTGGTTTTCAGATATTTCATCATACACATCTGAAAAAGTGTTCATGTTACGTTAAAAAGCTTTTTTTCAATAAAAGTGTATCCGTACTTTAGTGAAAATCTTACTTGGTTGCACAAGTTTCAGAGCAGGTTGAAAAACTGGTACATCATCTGAAAAATATTCATGTTAAAATAAAAATAAATCCTTTGAAGAACACTGTTATTGTAGTTAAAAAATTAAGTTAGTTGGCCATGTTTGAATACGAGAGTGTTTTGAGATATATAATCATATACACCTGAAAAAATAATAGTTTTCTTAAAATATTTTTATTTTGAAAAACCACATGAAAATAGTGAAAAATCTTACCTGATTGGCCATGTCTCATTGTGGGTTGGTTTTCGGGTACGTCATCATAAACATCTGAAAAAAGCGTTATTTTTTATGAAAAGAATTTATCTGCAAGTAAACCATCTGTAAACGCATAGTTGTGTAAAATCTTACCTGATTCACCTTGTTTCAGTGCAGGTTGTTTTTCGGGCACGTCATCATAAACATCTGAAAAAAACGTTATGTTATTTGAAAAGCGTTTGTTTGCAAAAAACTATCTGTAAATGTAAAATAGTGAAACAATTTACGTGATGGGCCTTGTTTCAGTGCAGGCTGAATTTCGGATACATCATAAATAATACTTATTTGAAATAGAGTAATGTTATACGTAGAGCATTTGTTTGTAAGCTAACCATCTATCTGTAAACGCATAATTGTGAAAAATCTTACTTAATTGGCCTTGTTTCAGTGCAGCTTGGTTTTCGAGTACGTCATCATAAGCATCTGAAAAAAGCGTTATGTTATATGAAAAGAATTTGTTTGCAAGTAAACCATCTGTAAACGCATAATTGTGAAAAATCCTACCTGATTGGCCTTGTTTCAGTGCAGGTTGTTTTTCAGGTACGTCATCATAAACATCTGAAAAAAGCGTTATGAATAGAATTCGTTTACAAGTAAACTATCTGTAAATGCATAGTTGGGAAAAATCTTACCTGATTCACCTTGTTTCAGTGCACGTTGTTTTTCGGGCACGTCATCATACATATCTGAAAAAAAACGTTATGTTATTTGAAAAGCGTTTGTTTGCAAAAAACTAATTGTAAACGCAAAATAGTGAAACAATTTACGTGATGGGCCTCGTCTTGTTTCAGTGCCGGCTGAATTTAGGATACATCATAATTAATACTTATTTGAAATAGCGTAATGTTATACGAAAAGCATTTGTTTGTAAGTTAACCATATGTAAACGCATAGTTGTGAAAAAACTTACCTGATTCACCTTGTTTCAGTGCAGGTTGTTTTTCGGGTACGTCATCATAAGCATCTGAAAAAAGCGTTAGGTCATACGAAAGGCGTTTGTTTGCAAGAAAACTAGCTGTAAACGCATAAAGTGAAAAGTCTTACTTAATTTGCCTTGCTTCAGCGCTGGTTGGTTTTCGGGCACGTCATCATAAGCATCTGAAAAAAGCATTATGTTATTGAATTCTTATGATGTTATGAAAATAATTTATTTGCAGGTAAGCCATCTTTAAACGCATAATTGTGAAAAATCTTACCTAATTGGACTTGTTTCATTGCAGGTTGATTTTCGGGTACGTCAACATAAACTTCTGAAAAAAGCGTTAGGTCATATGAAAGGCGTTTGTTTGCAAGAAAACTAGCTGTAAACGCATAAAGTGAAAAGTCTTACTTAATTTGCCGTGCTTCAGCGCTGGTTGGTTTTCGGGCACGTCATCATAAGCATCTGAAAAAAGCATTATGTTACTGAATTTTTATGATGTTATGAACATAATTTATTTGCAAGTAAACCATCTGTAAACGCATAATTTTGAAAAATCTTACCTAATTGGCCTTGTTTCAGTGCAGGTTGATTTTCGGGTACGTCAACATAAACGTCTGAAAAAAGCGTTAGGTCATATGAAAGGCGTTTGTTTGCAAGAAAACTAGCTGTAAACGCATAAAGTGAAAAGTCTTACTTAATTTGCCTTGCTTCAGCGCTGGTTGGTTTTCGGGCACGTCATCATAAGCATCTGAAAAAAGCATTATGTTACTGAATTTTTATGATGTTATGAACATAATTTATTTGCAAGTAAACCATCTGTAAACGCATAATTTTGAAAAATCTTACCTAATTGGCCTTGTTTCAGTGCAGGTTGATTTTCGGGTACGTCAACATAAACGTCTGAAAAAAGCGTTAGGTCATATGAAAGGCGTTTGTTTGCAAGAAAACTAGCTGTAAACGCATAAAGTGAAAAGTCTTACTTAATTTGCCTTGCTTCAGCGCTGGTTGGTTTTCGGGCACGTCATCATAAGCATCTGAAAAAAGCATTATGTTACTGAATTTTTATGATGTTATGAACATAATTTATTTGCAAGTAAACCATCTGTAAACGCATAATTTTGAAAAATCTTACCTAATTGGCCTTGTTTCAGTGCAGGTTGATTTTCGGGTACGTCAACATAAACGTCTGAAAAAAGCGTTAGGTCATATGAAAGGCGTTTGTTTGCAAGAAAACTAGCTGTAAACGCATAAAGTGAAAAGTCTTACTTAATTTGCCTTGCTTCAGCGCTGGTTGGTTTTCGGGCACGTCATCATAAGCATCTGAAAAAAGCATTATGTTATTGAATTTTTATGATGTTATGAAATGAAATGTTATGAAAAGAATTTATTTGCAAGTAAACAATCTGTAAACGCATAATTGTGAAAAATCTTACCTAATTGGCCTTGTTTCAGTGCAGGTTGATTTTCGGGTACGTCAACATAAACGTCTGAAAAAAGCGTTATGTTTTTTGAAAAGCGTTTTGAAAAGCTGTAAACGCAAAATAGTGAAACAATTTACATGATGGGCTTTGTTTCAGTGCAGGCTGAATTTCGGATACATCATAATTAATACTTATTTGAAAAAGCGTAATGTTATAAGAAAAGCATTTGTTTGTGAGGTAACCATCTGTAAACGCATAAAGTGAAAAGTCTTACTTGATTGGTCTTGTTTCAATGTAGGTTGGTTTTCAGGTGCGTCATCATAAATATCTGAAAAAAAGCGTTATCTTATAATATGAAAAGCGTTCGTTTGCAGGAAAACTAGCCGTAAACGCATAATGACGAAAAATCTTACTTGATTGGCCTTGTTTCATTGCAGGTTGATTTTCGGGTATCTCATCATATACTTCTGGAAAAAACGTTAATCTTATATGAAAAGCATTTTTTTTGGAAGAAAACTAGCCGTAAACGCATGATAGTGAAATTTTTTACTTGATTGATCTTCCTCAGTTGTAGATTGAATTTCGGGTAGGTCAACATATATATCTAAAAAAGCACACTTGTTATAAAAATCGTTTTTTTTGTAAAAAAATTGTAAACGTATCGCCGTGAAAAAGCTTACTTATTTGGGCTTGTTTCAACATAGCTTGGGTTTCAGGTAGGTCCTCATATATGTCTGAAAAGGAATTTATTCCATGTTTTAAAAAAATGCTATAAAACTGTAAATATTAGGTCCTTACATATGAAATTGGCGTTTAGTATGGGAGGAACATTAAGCCGATTTTTTTTTATTATAATATATTTATTTAATCAAAGTATGTACCATTACTATCTATGCACTTTTGCCATCTAATAGGTAGTTCATCGATCCCTTTACTAAAAAAACCATTCGGACGGGAATCAATAAAATCTTTGAAGGCGGTTTGGACTGCCCCATCGGAGTTGAATTTTTTCCTTTGCAAGAAGTTATCCAAATTTCGAAAAAAATGGTAATCTGTTGGGGCAAGGTCCGGAGAGTACGGTGGATGTCTTAGACATTCCAATTTAAGCTCCTCTAATTTGTTAGCCGTCTGTTGTGCAGTGTGTGGTCTAGCGTTATCATGAAGCAGCAGTGGCCTAGAGCGATTAACCAGCCTCGGTTGTTTAGCAGCTATCTTTTCCATCATGGTTTGCAGTTGCTGACAATAGACATCTGCCGTAATCGTATGGCCAGATTTAAGAAAGCTGTAGTGAACGACACCAGCACTAGTCCACCAAACGCTCACAAGTAACTTTTTTGGAGTCAATTTTCGCTTGGGGCATGGTTTGGCTGGTTCGGCAGGGTTCAGCCATTGCGATGAGCACTTCCGATTATCGTACAGGATCAACTTTTCATCACAGGTAATGATTCGATTTAAAATCCCTTCATTATTGTGCCGGTTGAGTAATGCAACGCAGCAGTCAACGCGCGTTTGTTGATTTGCTTCACTCAATTCGTGAGGTACCCACCTTTCAAGCTTTTTCACCTTACCAATTTGCTTCAAGTGGATTAAAACAGTTTTATCACTAACACCGCAGCCTGCAGCTAACTCGGAGTGGTTTGCGATGGATCCGCTTCCACAATAGCCTTCAATTCTTCATTATCAACTTTGGTCTCCGGTCGTCCACGGGGCTTGTTCTGCAGGTCGAAATTTCCAGAACGAAAACGTTGGAACCAAAAACGCACCGTGTTTTCTTTTGCGGCACCGTCGCTATACACATCATTAATCCTTCGAGCCGTTTCTGCAGCACTGGTGCCACGGTGGAACTCGTACTCGTAAATAACGCGATATTTCAAGTTTTTCATTTTGTAAACTGAGTGACGCAAAGAAAAAAACAATTGAGGAAAAAACAAATGAATTATAATTTTCAAAACACAAATACATGAGTAAATAGCTGTATAAATTTGGATTTAGAATTCCTAACCAAAGAGAAGATATTTGAGATCAAATTTGCCAGTACGGCAAAACGCCAATTTCATATGTAAGGACCTAATACATGGTAGTATATAATCTTACTCACTTGCTTGGCCTTTTTTCAGTCTAGTTAGATCTTCGGATAAGCTATCATATACACCTGAAAAGAAAAGAATTTTTTATATCAAAAGCGTTTTACAACAACAAAAAAACTAGGTGTTAACTCGTAATAGTGAAAAATTCTTTGGGGATGCCATTATATTCATCTAACAAGTGTTTGTTATATAAAAATTGTTTTTTTGCGGGACCACTGTAAATGTGTGACTTAATATTTTTCTTGGTTGACCACGTTTGTGTATAAATTTAGTCTTGAAAAGCGTTCATGTTGTATTAAAAACTTCATTTTTTTGCAAGAACTGTAAATTCATTAGAAATCTTACTTGGTTGGCCTTGTTTCAGTAATGATTGATTTTCGGTTACGTCATCGTACACATCTGAAACGTTAGGTTACGTTAAAAAGTTTTTTTCAATAAAAGTGCGTACCTACTTAAGTGAAAAATCTTACTTGGTTGCGCAACTTTCTGTGCAGATCGGAAATCTGGTGCACCATCACCGATGTCTGAAAAATTTTCAAGTTAAAATATAAATAAATTACTGGTAAACTGTAACCGCACGATAGTGAAAAATCTTACTTGGTTGGCTATGTTTAAATGTAGGTGTGTTTTCGCTTACTTCAGCATATACATCTGAAAAAGTAATCATGCTTAGTTAAAATTGTTTTGGAAGACAACTCACCGCACAATAGTGGAAAATCTTACTTGGTAAACCATGTTTTAGTCTAGGTTGGTTATCGGGTGCGTCATCATACACATCTAAAATTTGTTAAGGTTATGTTTAAAAAATTATGTTATAAGAATAAAGTAACGGCATTGGAGAAAGAGCTTACTCGATTGGTCTTGTTTCACTGTAGGTGATTTTTCGGTAGTGTTTTTGTATACATCTGAAAAAAATGGTTTGTTTATTTGAAGACATAAAATACCTATACACATCTTCAAAATATACATTCCAATTTAAAAAAAAAATTTGAAAAATTGAATTGAAAAACTATTGCACACACACATCTTCAAAATATACGTTCCAATTTAAAAAAAAAAAAGAAAAATTGAATTGTAAAAACTATTGCACACATAAAATTCGTTCAGTTATCATTATTCTCGGCGTACATTCATTAATATTTTTCATTAACAAATTATTTTGAAAACTTCGAAATGGTGATATTGTATTATATGTAATGCTATGATGTACGGTATCGAAAAAAAATTGTGATTAAAAATTTTAATTAAAAATTCATGATAGGTAAAGAGCGCATTTCATCTGAAAACATACGCTATACCGTAGATAATGTTATCAGTAAGATGTGTGCAAAATTTGAACGAAATCGGCCTAAATATTTTTAAGATACCCTGTTAAGGGAGTTTGGAGAAAAAAGAATAATGTCATTTGTTTAAAAATTCTCCTAGCACGCTTGCTTCGAAACCCTACAACGCAGCCAATTTTTAGAATTCAGGAATGAATGAGGAATACAATTATCCTTCATTATATAACTTCAAGTAAATAAAATAAAAATTTTTGAAAATGTCAAGATTGTGTAACCATACCCTTAAACATTGCTTTTTTCTGATATTCGGCCGTATTCTGAACCAAGCAATATTGCGATTTCTGTATCTTGACAGTTATGTATAACGTTGTTAAGCCGCCAATTAAGACGTTTCAAGTTTAACATATTTTAAATAATGAATTCAATCAATCAGAAAGCTCTAAACGTAAACAAACGTTAATTTATTAAAAATTATGAATAATGAGCTTTCTAATTGATTTAATTAATTTATTTCAAACCTGTCAAACTTAAAACGTCAAAATTGGCGGCATTACAATGTCATACAATAACTTTCAAGATACAGAAATAGCAATATTGCTTAGTTCGGAATACGGTCAATTATATTTTAATCTGATTATATTATAATGATAATATAATATTATAATCCTTCTTTTGTACCTATTAGTGAAATGCAAGGCTACATTAAAAACAAAATGTGGTTATAATTTAAAAAAAAACGATCATTGTGTAGTTATTATTGTTACCTACCTACATAATATTCGTATCACAAATATAACTGTTAATTTAAATCACCCGCAATATAGCAGGATAACGGTGATCCAATCTTAAAATTTCTGAGAATACTAGAAGAAGAAACGTACATGTTCTTTGAAAAATATTTAGAGTATGAAAATTTGACACAAACATTTTTTTTTTAATTTCACACTTTACTGCAATGTAATTAAGTGTATATCAAATCTCTTCGTGTGACACACAGAAAGATGTGACGCTTTTACATGTAACAATTTGTCACAATATATCATTTTCATAAAAAATCTTACTTGCTTCTTCATGCTTCGGTCGAGGTTTTTCGAAATCGTCAGTGCGTGCATCTGAAAATACATGAAGTTTTTTGTAAAAAGTATATGCAGAATATTTGAGAAAAAACTTACTTTGCAGGGAATTTTTTAGTTCTGGTGAGTTTTCAGGTTCGTCGGACACTATTTCTAAGATTTTTACATTTTGTTAAAATATATTATTATTATAAATATCTTATTTATTATATTTTCATTTACATACGGGCTTTGCTTGATTAAATAAAATTTCTGTAGCCAAATATTTTTGCTAAGAAATGTTGATTGACTTTACTCACCTCCCTCAACGTTAATCCTTTTCGTTTTCTTTGGAGTCCGATTTTTAGAACCTGTAATATAGATCTTAATAATGTTCAAATTTTCTGTACTCAATATTAGAAACTTTTAAATAATGACTATACACACATTAAAAATATCTTACGCTACTACTAAATTTATATAAGTACTAATTAATTTGTTTAAGAGTTACATAACAATTGAAATTATTTTTGTTTTTATTGCATTTAAAACTCATGTACATTGAGAGTCAAAAATTGCGTACACACTTCAGCAAGATAAATGCATGCGCTTAAATTGCGATTATATTAAATCAAAGATGAAATTTACACAGATGTTTTGGAATTAATTTAAATCAATTTTAACTTCTTATTATTTATTTTAACACCCACAATATGTGTTGAAAATGGTTACCATGAACATTTAGACACTTGTGATTACGGCGAATAACAGTGTCCGATATGTATCTATGATAAGTTATATCGTTTATACATCCCCGTAGGTCAAAGTCCAGCGGAGTTGAATCAGGAGAGCTTGTAGGATAACCAAATGGAGGCCGCTCGGATCTCCCTTTTGCACATCGCACACGGGTTTTAAAATTATCACGAAAATGTGCAATTGTCAGGTGTTGGTGACTATCGCAAATTTACTTTTGTTGTGATTAAACATTCTCAAGTTTTAAAATATTGAAATCCGTCTTTATTAATCATGCCCCGCCATTTTGTCGAGGGTCCTGTCTATCACGTATTGAGGCTAGTATTGATACAAGTTACTTACATCCTCAGAGATAACGTCACTGTACATATGGTTCAATTTATCTTCGAAATCCAGATATTTTCTAAATCTGTACACAATATTGTTACTGTTTTCACCTCGGGTTTATTTAAATTAATGTAACCTTTTAAATTTGGTTTAATTGTTTATGGTTAATGAATGTGCCCTTACCCTTAATGCGATTTTTGCGACTTCTCTGATATTTGACTGGTATTGGCACACATCGTTGACCTGTGTCATAGTAATTATACGCATAAGCTTACTACTATTAGTAATTAAATTTAATTATCAAAGCTAGTTTTTCAGATTTATCACCTATAAATCAATATTTAACAAAAATTATGTCGTAATTTAATTATATTTATTTTTAAAATATTTAAAACAAATTCATTGAAAAAAATAATTATAAAATTGCGACTTCACACAATGTGTTTTCGTTGGTCGCTGAAGCTGTATCGAAGTTTTTTTTTTACATTTAATAAAATGGATTTAATTATCCTTCTCTCACCTAACGTGTATTACTCAAAAGCTTTTTAGATTCATTGAATTATATAAAGTTCACGTCTATTTGAATAAAGAATAATAGATATATCACTCAAAATGTTGATTGTATTATTTGTATGTATCTACTTATATTATTTGATTAATTACACCTACATGTTTCGGAAAAACCGTTCCATCGTCAGGGAAGGAAAAGTTTTTCCGAAACATACAGATATAAGTAACCAAATAATAAAGTGGATACATACAAATAACACATCAATTTTTTTTAAATGTCAATCTACAATATTGCTGAATCAATTGAAAAAAAGATGTATCTTAAACTTAAATAGTTAATTTAACAAAATTGATATCTCAGTTCTTCGGCATGGGGTGAATTTTCGGGTTAATGTACCGATGGAAGACATATATTTTTTTGATAGGATGATTTTTTCTGTATCTTTCTTAATGATTTATTTGATGGATAAAAGTTAAAACATGTAAATGTTTAATTTAGTTAATAGCGAATCCTGAATTAATACTTTTTAATATGGATCATCATTCGATAAGAAAATATTTTATAAATGTAATTTACTATGATTGAGTATTATTACCTACATTTCGCCTTATTTTTTTGACATCACCTGAAATAAATAAGATATTCCATATACATTTCTTGTACAATATTTTTCTTTTGCCATTTATAATATTATTATATAAAATATCAATATACAAGGACAATATTTTTCTTTTGCCATTTATCATGTATCTTATCATCATTTATCCAGATTCTATTGTCTTTATTACATTGTACCTATTTAGCAGCAGCGTACAGCTAGTACTTTGAAACAATCAAATGAAAAAATCAGTACTTTTTCAACTAGAATAAAAAAAAATTAATAATTATTATCACATTATTCTGAATTACATCAAAATATTGTCACATAAATAATTATTTTTCTTTTTATTTTACTAATGTATTGATTATACGTGTCTGCTTCTTAGGTATAGCAATAATCGATGTAACTCGTCAAATGTTCCTCAGCCTTCCTCCACCACCACTCACCAATCCCTCACCACACACAATAATCATATTTCTTTTTGGTGCGGTATAACATATAAAAAATAAAACTTGAATTGTAAACATTTTCTAGGTATCATTGTAATAAAATATTATCAATTAATAAAATAAAATAAAAGTAAATGTAATTAATGTACTATTTTTCAAACCACTTGTTTCTATGTTTACTGTAGTAATTCCGCTTCTAAACCGTTGGCATTAATCGTTTACCTAAAAAACTCAAACAGTCCCGGAGGTCCGGAATGATGGATTTACCCAGCCCATTGTATCTGTATTTAATACATACATTCACCGCACATATATCTATATACCATGTTTTATTAATACACACTATCTTAAACTATGCCTGTCTCAACACAGATATTTCTAGTGATACAGGCACAGTCCAACCAAAGTTTTATATATGAATTAAATAGAAATAAACAAATAAAAAATTATAGCGGATTTTTACTAAAAAGGCACCGAAGAGCTACCTTTCTAATAAAAGAGAAAAAATTATTGCAAATAATGGTGAATATACTCGTATCCGAGATGAAAACCAAAAGTTCTTGCTCTCCAGATCTTCGAGTAGTTAAAAAATACTAATATTTTATTTTATTTTCTCCTTCAGCTAGAATACGTACCCTTTTTACTACATTTTGTTAGCAAAACTCTGAAAAATATGCTCCTATGATTAAAAACTGCTGTGTTAACTTCTTCATCGTTTTTTTCCCTGCAAGTCCGATTTATATTTTGAAAATAAATAATAATTGTGAGGTACCGGGTAAGGTAAGGTGGTTGACTCTGTTTTTGGAAACGACTCAATAACGACGGAACTTTGTGTGCAAGGTAGCGTCGTCATGTAAAAATCGGACACAACGACTTCACTTTTCACTGCTTTTTTTATATCACAGCTTCTTTTAATTTATGTAGGTATTTAGTACTGATTATCATTGCATTCCTTTATTTTATGTCGAACAACGAAATCCTTACATAATTCCAGAACACTGACAGTATGATCTGTTTTCTTGATTTTACTATATCTTTATTTCCGGATGCTTCACTTGAAAGTTCTCTGCTTTAAAAAATGATAATGCTAGATTATCATAGTTCATCTCCTGTAACGATGGATTCGTAAAAAAAAAAAAAATTGCTACACTCTATGCGTCAATGCTTTTGTAGTGCGAGTACAAGTTTGAAGTTTAGGTACCTGTATATCTTTTTTGATCATATGAAGACGATCTAACAGAATCCTAAGTACTCTGGATGTTTTCCTACACCTCAATGCAATTTGCTTTGCCTTTTGCTGCCTGTCACTTATTATTTCTTTGCCTACAGTGACGGCCGTTTCCGGAGTCATCACTTCAATTGGTCGATCGTTATTGCTAATCTCTATTGATTATTTTCGATGCGAAACCCATTAACTCATTTTTTCACTGAAAAATGAAGAGGACAACAGCACATGCTCCATCCAAACGCTATTCGATTTATAATGGATTTTGAATTCGATTACAGTACGGTACTCAATTTTCAACATTTTATTGATAACTCGACACGTGCTAAACGTAGGGCTGTGTAAAGATAAACTACTAGCGATATAATCCTTTTGGTCTCTACTTCGTAATTGATAATTATTGTTTTTTATTAAAAATTTTAATTTGTCAATCTTCTAACGGATGGTATTAAAGTCATCTATTCAAAGACTTACTGTTGCAGTGTTCTTAATCTCGCTTACATCCAAACCCACGGGACCAATGTGCCTTGGCATCAATTAATGTCTGCTAACTAGTTGGCCAAAATGCAGTATCCGTTCGACTTTCGCTCTCATTAAAATTAATACCGAAATTCAAAGTTTGTGTGTTGATTGGAAGTTTGTGTAATAATTTTAGTGGTTAATAATTAGAATGTGAATTAAAATGTTAAGGCTGGTCAATCAGGTTTATTACCTCTAAAATCTTCATTGTCATCGCCGTTTATATTTTCTAGCTCTTCTTCGGTTCCATTATATTCGTCGTTTTTCCCTGAAATTAAAAAAAAGATTATTCACGTATTTATTTTGGAATATACAACATTAAATACTGATTTTTAAATTAATTCATACCCACCATTACTCAAATGTAACTTCGAGATTTTGTCGTTTGCTTCACGTTTAATTTCTGAAACTAAAGTGAAAGTTCTTGAAACATAAATTTAAAAGAGCACTGACGTATTATAATTATTGTATTTTTTCATAAAATTATAAAAAAAAGATAATTATAAATATTGCAGTTATCGTAAACTTATTTAGGCCGTAACTCATTTATGCACGTACAGTAGAAAGAAATTGAGCAACAAATAAAAACCTATAACGTCCGCAAAAAAAAACGGAAAGTAATTAGTATCGCACGGCTACAATTTCGAAAAAATACTTTTAATCGCACATCGAAAATACAAATATTGAAAATATAAAAAAAGATAACAAAATATACATTTTAATGCTCACCGCTCACTTATTGTGCATTTACTGTACTTATATTTTTTCAGTTTTTTAAATACTTTTATTTTATATATATACGTATACTTACCTAAGATTAGAAGGTAATTACTTTAGAAGGTAGTTATTTTGTGTAATATACATTTGTAAATATCTAAACGGTACGTACGACTTATTTGTAAACTACGCCTGCCTCAACACAGAATCTTAGTAGTAATAACAGACATAATTCAACCTAAATTATGTATCACCTTCGAGACAAAATAAATAAAATAAAATAAACTGGTATAAAATTCACACACGACTAACTATAAAATTGGCAAAAAATATACATAATCACATACGAGTACAGTTCTATGATACGAAAATTCAATATTGTATATATAAAGTATGAGAATTAATGATTAAATAGATCCAAAATACACTACTTAGGTGCGTGTATATATTAGCAATTAAGACTTGCGGAATATTCTCCGTATATATTATTAATCCGGAACTCCGGAATATATTATTTATAAATAATTAAGCTATTGACAGAGGTTTCCGAAATTTCATGATTCGGGATGTTCGCAACTTCGCAATTCTGCCTGTTATTTATTTTGTTTTTTTTTTATAATTTGTTCTTATTACTCTACTATGTTCTTTATTTTACGAGTTTTATATTCTGTTTGTTAATGACAAAAAAATAATAAAGAATTTCGAAATATTTCGCAGAAAAGGGGATCTCTTATTGCCCCGGTTAATGTGACCCCAGATGATCGCTAGTCTACTGTATGTAATTTTTATGTCTCATAGTTAATCTGAGATTGATCTCTTGAAATAAAAATTCACAGTTTATAGTACGCAGAATACAATAAAATTAATACAATAATAAAAAAAATTGTACGAAATCAGCATTCCCAGTGATTTATTGCGTGTATTTCTGGATGAAGGCCTCATCAAATGTTTTTCAAACATTTTTTTCAGTCCATTGTTTATTCACTGCCACGTATGTCCGCAGAAATACACGCACATTATTTTGATTAATATCATTAATATGATCGATTGATTAACCGACGGAAGCTTGATTTGTTGTTAGTTCATTGCACTGATTATATTGTTAGAGACATAGATTTAAATTTGCAATCAGATATATTTAATTAGTGAAAGTGATTAAACCATTTTATTATCCACTGTGTAAAAACCATGTTCTACTTTTATATTACATACACATATTTTTGAGAAATGCATCAGATTATCTAAAGACTTCTGCGATACTCCTGTCATCATGTCACTTAATTTTGAGTATTGTCATTCACATCACGATATAGTGTAAACGCGCGTCTTGGGTGAACTTTTTTTCGTCACTCGCGAAGGCCAATCCTTGAATACAATGCAGAACGAAGATTTATACGAAGAGCAGATGGAACCCAACAATCGATCTTTAACGCTTGCGTTGAGATTTTCTATGTCGAGTTTCAACATGGACCCACACCTTACAACATGGCATACCTTCGAAATCATCCCCCGACTGCCAGTGGGTTGCTTCCCCGAATTTACCACAAAAATAACAAATTAATAGTACTAGTCCGTAATTCGATAGGCGGCTGCCCATTTTAGCTGCGCAACTCTTTGAATTTTTTTTTTAGTTTCCCTTTATTGCATACGAGCGTGTGGTAAAGAGGAGCCTTTTGTACCGTGCGGCTTTTGTTATTAATCAAATTGTATTAGGAATTCATAACTAAAAGATATAAAAACTAATAATTAAAACCAAGTTTTTATTATACTCCCTTTCTCATTGAAACAGATTGCATGATTGATGAATCGCCTACTCCACGCGTCAGGCTCGAAAATTAAACAATATGTAAATGGTTAAAATTTCGAAAAATCCAAAATTACACTATAATTTAAAAAAAAAATTAAACTAAAATTTGTTATCATTTTTATCATCGCCACGAGTGTGACTGCAAAGTTTCAGCTCGATTGGATCACGGGAAAAGGGTTAAGAATCTATCCAAAGTTTTTTCGGCAGACAAGCAGACAAACCGACAAGCAGACGCTACGAGTTAAAAGAAAGGGAGTAAAAAAAAAGGTTTACTGACAAAGAGAAATATGGCTCGATGAAAGATATTTTACAATCAACGTTATTTAATATAGTTTTTTTTATCAATTCTTCAGAATGCATTGTTGCTTAATAGATAGACCAAAATAAATAGAAATCATCACTTTTTTATGAAATTTTTTCACAAACGATTATACGCAGAGAACATTAATCAAAGCTTAAAATTGAGATATCATCAGTCATCCTTTTCTTTTCTAGCCACTAATGCTTGATGAAGGCTTTTAGCGATTTCATCAATCCAGTGAGTTTTGGAACGACTATTCGGGATCCCGATTTGTTTCGGATTCCGATAGGTGATCATGTCCGATCTCCGAAGGACAGACCTAGTACCACTTCATTGTTTTGGCCTATTCAATTTATGAATTACTCTTGTACATCCTCCAATCCTCGCCTATATCTTTTCCCTTCTTTTCGTAAGATACAAATTTCTGTGCCTATATTCCATGTTTTTGGTATATCATCACTGAAAATAACCAAGGAATATATTTTTTTCTTCCAAAAAAAAAGCGAACTGCAATTAGTACTTGAACCTAAGAGCTCTGTTTTACCCTTGGACTGCTTTGTGTAACTGAGATATGTTGATATGTGAGATATGTGGGCCAGAGAGGTCACATACACACGGCAGAATATCCCAGAAAACTATACACAGAAGAGACTGAGATATGTTGTCTGTAATAATTTCTATTCGAATTTGTTCTTCATATTGACTCGTTTATCGTACCTCAGTGACACATCTATTTTTTGCAGTAGAACGCTTCCAACTTTAGGAGTCATGCTTAGTTAAAGGTTAAAAATAACGTGTTTTAAAAAAATGTTTAGAGACCGTCAATTATTTTAATCTTCATATTTATTATATTCAAATATATTTATTACAAGAATCTGTATACAACTTTTTATAAAAAAAAATACATTAAATGGATGAGATACAGCCAATGATCCGGAATACCTTTAAAAAAACGGATTTTACAATGATAACTCCAACGCGGATATGGATCGTTTGAAATTAAAAAAACGAAATGAAAATTACATATCATATACTCGTATATATGAAAAGTACCGATTTGCTAAAAAATGGCAAAGGTTAAAGGTGAAAATTTCGATTTCACTCTAAATAATGACTGTTGAATTTAAAAAAATATAATCTTTGAAAAAAGTACTTCGTTACGTAATAGTTTTTCTGATGTTGAAAACTCTCGAAAATTGCAAAAAAAGTTTATAGATTTCGAGCTATTTTGGT
This sequence comes from Agrypnia vestita, assembly GCA_016648135.1. NCBI lineage: Eukaryota > Metazoa > Arthropoda > Insecta > Trichoptera > Phryganeidae > Agrypnia > Agrypnia vestita. The sequence goes on along the minus strand of JADDOH010005276.1, from coordinate 60,152 downwards.
CACCGATCTGAAAAAAATGATTTTGAGAAAAATGCATTTACAGATTAAAGTGTTGTTTAAATTACGATAAAATCCTGTATTCAAATTCTTAGAACTCAGTAATAATATTTATACCGAAGTATAAATATTGTATGCTTAACTGTGGTGAATTTGTGACGCTTATTTTATTATTTTTTTATTTTCTTACAATTTAAAATTATTAATTATATTAAAATTTACAACCTCACTATACTTCGATAATTGCATATAAAAAATAGCCCAGATTTTGCGTACACCACGTTTCGTTTTAGGGCAAATTTGAAAGGAAACTGACGTATCGATGTGGAGTGAAGTACGTCTTAAATTGTGTAACTTTTCTTTCGTGAATAGGAATATTTTACCAACGCCAACGTCGTTTCTTCTGTTTGATTTTGAAGTTTTTGTGCCACATAAACATTTTCAAATTAAAAATAAATAAATTTAAATTATTTGTTTTTGATAAGTAAATTAAATAGGTATTGATGTTCAAGTTAAGGATAAGCAATAATTTCATCTAAATATAATTATTTCGTTTTCTGTCTGTCAGTATCTTCGTGTAATGTCCGTAATTTCGCTCGAATTAACAGCTAAAAAACAAATTAAACGGTCAGAGATGGGGCTTGAACCTCGGACCAGCACACTCGACCTAGCCGCTTAACGCATGTTGCTACCGCCGCCTCTCCGTCAAACATATACTGTACAATATACTAGGGCTTAGCAAAAATTTTTCATGTTCCGTGATTTTTCACGGGTATGATAATATAATGTAGAATGTTGTTATATTATTATATTCTTGCCATGTGACTTGGCTTAAACAAGCACTAGGTTCATGATAATATTATAATGTATAATATTATATTTTTTTTTTATCAAAAACCGTGATCATTTAGAATTGTGAACATTAGAAAATGATCACGGCTTTGATGAAGATTTAGGACTTTCTATTTTACACATAAATAATTTTGGTCTAACACATAATAATTTAGAATCAATAGAAATTAGTAAAGCATGTAAAAGTAAAAAAAATATTATTAATAATCAATTTAATTTAACTACTAGTCCAATTCTAAAAAAATTCCAATAATTTTGTGTAATCAAGAACTTTTAAAAGCAAATAATATTTAAAAATAATTTTTTTAATAATTTAGAAAACCAAACAAAAGAAATCATTCATTTTTATATTGTGACATATATAAACACCCTGACGATGGACTGATTTTTCCGGAACATGTGGGTGTAATTAAAAAATATATAAGTAGATTAAAACAAATAAAAATTTTTTTTATTATATTTTGCTATGTGACTTGGCTTTTATACTTGCACTAGGTTCATGATAATATAATGCATAATATTACATCTTTGCCATGTGACTTGTCTTAAACTTGCACTTGGCAATGAATGTTACTGTTCATTATTTTATTTATGTTCTTTATTATATTTATGCTGTATTTATTGTGCTTTTAACGGATTATTTTATAGTACTTTATAATTCTTTATCCCAAGCAGTTAAATCCCCAGTTTGTTTTCTATTTTTTTGCATTCCATTTAGCGTTTCCCTGTCAGTAAGACGTTAACTGCAGACTGTAACTATTTATTTTTAGTCATTATTGCATTGTCAACCCACTGTAGTATTTGTAGGCTGTAGAAGGTATAAAATTGTATTAAACACATATGAGGTTTTTACCGTTATATATTTTTTTTTGTATTCACGTTATCTTCGTTCTGTAAAATAAAAATCGACATGAAAAATTTAATATGAAATACTCTAAAATCTAGGATTGTTAGAATGATTCGTTCTATGTTTTGTGTTTCTGTGGTAATGTATTTTTAATTCAAATCACTCGTACATCAGTACGAATTTCCCCATAAGAAGTAATGGAAGCTCATGAATATTCATATATTAATGATTTGTACAAGATGACTATATTTATTTATTTTTAAATAATTTTTGGTATTATTGTTTGTTTTTAATTTTAAATTATGTGGGACAACTTTCACCGTCACTGAGAAAATCACTACTATATTGGCCCACTGGAATCTTTTTTTTATTACTTTTACGAGGAATCGTTCTCTTGTCAATACCTCTTTGTGAGGATTACGCAATAACGTGGCATTCCATTCTCATTGAACAGATTCGTCACCTCCTTACTACAGCCTTATTCAGGTAATGTCTAAAATATTTTAACTGCTTAAATATTTCGTATCGATGCGCTCCCATTTCCCATCGCTTGTTTTACGAAATCGGTTGTTTTATTAATGCGTTTAAACCGGAACGAATTAAACATTATTTCTCCTCTTAAAAATAATGCATTTCATCAGGTTCAAATGGTTTTTCTATAAATGTCACAAAACAAGTGCGCTCTATATTTGTGTTTTAATACCGTACTAAAATACTATATGCAGTTTACTCTGAATGGCTTACGCAAGAAATTTTATCAGTAAAAACTCGCCTTAAAGAAATTTTTTCTATAAAAACTTCCCTTAAAGAAATGTTATCATTAAAAACTCGCCTAAATTAATTTCATCAGTAAAAATTTGCCTAAAAGAAATTTTATCAGTAAAGGCTCCCTTGAAACTATTTCAAAAATATTTTTGAGACGTGCATGTGAATTGTACAATCAAGGAGAAGATAGTAAAGAAAATATATGAAGCGAGTGTTGAAAACAGGAATTGAGGGCGTCCATTAAAGACCTGGCGTGATCAGATAAACCGTAGACTTGGAGATGGAGAAAGATCCTGGAGGATAATGGCTTAAAAATTAGCAGGAAAAATACAGAATAGTATTCAACCTGAGAACAAGGAGAGTCCACCCCAGCAGCCAACCTAGGCATTGATCTGAGATAGTGCCAGAAAGAAGGCGACCCTCGTAGCCCAGTGGGCATGACACTAGTTTCCCACACCGAGGGTTCCGGTTCGATTCCCGGTGAGGTCAGAATTAATCTATGTGATTTACTTAAGCCTGGGTGTTTTGCAATGTGTTTTGCTTCTGTAATTGGGCCTCTTCAATCAGTTAAACCAAATGTTAGGGAACAACCTTGTTCAAAATCTCAACAATCGACGAGCGTGCATGAGAAGATTAAAAAAAGTAGACGAGGCAAAACGGTTGTACAGGACAGAATAGGGTTGGTTCTATCCTCTCTGCCTACTCTTTCAGAGAAACGGCGTAATGATTAGGTTAGTTGAGATTTGCATTATTCTGTCTAGTAAAATAAATCGAGAAATCAAAAAGTCTTCCCTAACACAACCTTTGTCATAGAAACAGATTAACGAGGCTTCGTACTTTTTTATAAAGTCGTAAGATTTTAATGCCATTCATGCCATAATAAGTAATGATTTTAGGTAATTTTTTACGTAGGTAAAACGTTATTCTTCTTACCCCAGCATATATGAAAATCACAATTCCTTTTTTTTCAGAAATTGTTTTTCAATAAAACCAACAGCCACGTTTGTTCGGGATCAGCTCTTAAATATCGTTAACAAGTAACTGAAACGTTTTTCGCTTATAGAAAACAAGATTAAACAAAATTGACGACAAAGAGTATTTTTATTATAAATTATTTATTATAATTTTATTATAAATAAGTTATTTTTTATAATATACAATCGGCTGTGTTGCTTGGTAGTCATATACATTTATTTTTATGTTAGTAATCATAGTCATATTTTTCATTGTGTTAAAAATAACTTCCCTCTGTCGTATATACACTGTGACTGTGAATTCTAATTTAAACAAACAAATTAATAAACACGACCTGAGTACGGTATATCATTTTGATAATCTACACCGTTCACTTGTTGTTATGTTTTAAAACATGATTATGGCATGTGTACAAATCGTCATGTTAGCATATTTATTTAATCATATTTCTCGAGCAACCATTTATATAGACGATTGAGCAATGTTATGTGTATATTGAAAAATAAATTTACCGAAGCATTTGTTTTTATACACAGGGTGTAACACTTGTCCACAATACTTTACAGGTAGATTACTGCTTTCATTATGAGTCTAAAATGTTCAAGCAATCTTGACCAATCAATAATTATGGAGATATGCGAGATCAAGTTTTGAGTTTTTTTTTCAATACTTAAACTTAAAAATACTTAAAAAACCTTCGTATTGAAATTTCTGCACGGTTTTTATCATTTTATTCAACTTGTATTGAAACGAATGAATTTTTCGTCCAACGTTTTGCAAAATATAAATAATATGTAAAGTATTTTGTTATTATTAGTTATGTTACACTCTGTATATACTGCACTTGGAATATTTAAGACCTTCTTCTTCTTCATCTTCCTTAGCCTTTTTCCCTCCACTGCTGGATGTAGGCCTCTTCCATTTTCTTCCACTCATCTCTGTTTCTCTCCCTTCGCATCCAGGTTCCTCCTGCTTGCTGGACAATGTCATCAGACCACTTTTTGGGAGGTCTTCCGACGCTTCTATTTTTCGTCCAAGGCCTCCACCGTAGGATTCTGGGTGCCCATCTAGTATCCTCCTGTCGAGCCATATGTTCAGCCTACTGCCATTTTAGTTTCTCAATACGGTCCATAATATCGGCAACTTTTGTTCGGCGTCTTATTTCTTCATTTCCCGAAGGCTCACGTCGAGCATCTGCCTTTCCATGGCCCGCTGTGTACATTTTAATTTGTGTATGCTTTTTTCTGTTAGTGTTGCTGTTTCTAGGCCATATGTCAACATCGGTAGGATACATGTATCGAACATTTTTCTTTTCCCTCAAGCTGGGATTTATTTATTTTCAAACAAGTGTTTCAATTTACCAAATGCTGCCCAGCCCAGACCTACCCTTCTTAGTAATTCTGCTGTTTGGTTTTCTTTTCCCAGCTTTATCTTATGACCAAGGTACACATATTCGTCAACTATTTCTATTTTCCAATTGTTTATTATGAATCTGGATGTGGGATGTGATGGATGTGATGATTATGACCAATTACAATGAATAATTAAATATTTTATTAAACGAATTAAAAAATTAAATTTTTGAGATTAAAATTTTTTAATGAATTAAAAATATTGTTTATTATTATTTTTATAAACAAAATAATTATTTTTATTAAATATTATAATTACTACAGTCTTTGTATCAAGATTAAAAACAAATACAATAATACATCATAAAACAAGTTTTATGCATTAATTCGTGATTGTCGACAAAACATGGATCCACAATTGGACGTAGTTTTGCAGAAAGCATCGAACGTACAAAATGCTAAAAATGAGTTATGTACGGGTCTGGACAGCTCAATACGATATGTTTATGTGCTGAAAACGTACTGGCTCTAATTGATATAGCTTTTTGTAAATTCGCTATTGTTCTTACCCACATCATGGCCATCAAGGTTAAATTAACTATTAAATCATAAAAAAGTATTTTTCATGTTTATAGCGTTAACTTTGTGGTTGGACATAATTAAAATTAATTTTAAAAAAATGGTTTGACTTTTCTGCGGCTTTAAAATTACTCCTAGCCAGAATGGATTTCCTTAGTGTCTGACTTCCGGGTTCATACTCTATATACAACTGCCTAGATGCAATATCCTCCTCGAATCTACGTATTCTGCTTAGTTTTTGTGCCGTCGCATTTCACAAAAAAAAATCCTTAGCCAAAGAAAACATTTCGATGATATTTTTATCTTGATTGCCTTCATAAAAATTGTTAACAATAATGTTGTTATCAAGTCCACACCGCATATTAAGGCATGTATTATATATTGGTCTTCCTATATATTTCTGTATTATTTCCGAATTAATTCTCCCGAAGTGATACAAATGATACGAGCCGGTAACGGCTAGTAAGAATTTTAGGTTTTTTCAAACACTATTTAAAGTTGTACCGTGGAGAAGGATGCAAATAAATTTTTGGTTTCGTATCAGACAATTATTTAATCTCCCCGGAAGTTTGTTTAATTTTTGGATTTTTCCATTTTTCATTTCAAATATTCACATTTATTTATATTTTCTTTGACAATTACCTGTTGACCCACACAATAACTATATGATAGAGCTTCACACTATTTCACACATTTTGATACAACTATCGCTTCATGCGCCTAGCCAACCTGTCCATTGTATCCGTTTCTGGAGACATTATATATCCAAAGTATATCGCATTTGTATTTGGGGAATATAAACTTGCTCAATGTGCATTTCTTATAACATTGAGTTGTTTTTTGAGCTGTCCACGTTATTCCCAACATTTCATTAATAATTTTGAATAGCATCAACGCCACGTTTATATATATTTGTGGCGGTATCCATCCAATTCTGCGCCAACTCGGCCAATCCACCTATTTTTTTTACGTAAATGTAATTAAACCGCTCTTTCCATAAACATACTGCAACAAAGAAAGGCGTTTTGTTTCCCTAGAGAGGGAGACAAAACAATGACGCCACGATTTCAGTCGAATTTCTGCCATGACATCTGGCGGACATGCGCGTGTCATCTATTTCTTTGCTAGTTATTTTAATATCTTATTGGCTTTATTTGAAATATTAAATACCATAAATATCGCATGTTTCTGGCATAAGTCTATTATAATTTTTAATAATCTTGATATCGTAATCATATTTAACCACTAATGGCATAATTTATCTTTACTAATTTATCTTTATAAGTTCTCTCTGTTGTACCTACTTCAGTCCCGCACATATGCCACTTTTAATGCAGACGTATGCCATTTTTCATTTATAATTCCATCAATACAACGCTCATGTATATAAGTGAAATTACCAGTTTTATTTTATATTTTCTGAAAACACGCATCCTGATCCCCCCTTTCAGAAATTGTATTACGGTTCCTACGCTTGGATAGTGAAAATTGTATCGTAATGTCATGTTATGTGATTTATTCTAATAAAGTCATTCTTTTAGTTAGGAAAAGTACTTTCTACACGTGTGAATTATTCAGTTGTTTTGTTTGGCTGTGTATTTCCTCATTTTATAATTTAACTGTTACAGCGTTTTCATGCTTCGTTTTGGAACCTCTTAACGTCCGTATTAACCAATAATCCACGCAACATATTGAAAAGGTTATGTGTTTAGGTACCTTTTAATATTGAGCTGTTTTTTTTCAACCTCGTAAATATAAACTGCAACAATTTATTTTTTAAACGGTCTTAATATATATTTTTTATATTTTTAATAATAAAAATTATTAATTGTAACATTTCAACCTCTGAAGTATAAACCATAAAAAATTATTTTCTAAACGATATGTTTTTTTTAAATATTTTCAATAATAAAAATGATCAATTGATTTTTGTCTATCAGGATTATAGCGATGTGTTAATAATTTCTTATTAATTATTCTATAATACCGATATGTGTAAGTTGATACACAGTCGCATGTTAATCCGGCGGCCCTGCGGGCGGCTGTTCAATCGGTGTGCGGCCATTGGTCTCTGCAATTGACTCTCTCTTTGCTCTTTGAATTACCTCGCGTTTTTTATTTACGCCAAAAGGAATGAAATAGTTATTTTGGAAAATATATTTGTATGTGGCGTTTTAGTATCAGTTTCTGTAGTACTTTTTATTTTATAAAATATGCAATATTTTTTAATAATCCTTTACCATTATGGTCTATTTTTTTAATTAGTACTCAACGTTTTTTTTCTATTAAGTTTTATTATTTTTATAGTTTCTATTACTTTTCTATTCTATATTTCTATTAAATCTGACTCTTATCTTAGTAAGATAATTTCATTCATTGTAAACCTATATAGCACTTATGTACATTTATTAATAAATTATGATGGATGAAATCTTTGCTTGAAGCATATCGCAGATGATGCAGTATTGAGTCATTCGTTTAAATGATGGCCTTACATTTTTTAATTAGGATCAGATAAAACGAACATATATAATCAACCTTTACTACTTCGCTAATTGAGAAAAGTTAAAATTAGTATGAATTACGTTAAAATATATGTAACTAAAAATAATCAAAGATACCTATCAAATAAAAATATTTTATATTTATACTTGTACCACTATACTCTTACACTTGCTCAGATTGACAAGGTTTAAGATACTTTTAAACTGTATAAATATTATCGTGGTTCTCAATCTGTGGATCAATAATTTTCGTTTGAAATACTATTGCGTAAAGCAAAAATATGATTATTAAATATAATATTTTGATATATATTGATATATAGAAATCAAACTTTAGTATCTAATATCATCGTGAAATATTATTACAACATTAAAGAATTCAGATTTTACTTATCATTTATTATTGATACCTATAAATCCCGCAACCAATTCATCATTTTTTTAAATAGAGGTGCAAACACGGAATACGTGTCGCATCAATAGTCTTACTATTTTGTTTTCGAACTAAGCTAAGCACCTGTGCTATGAAAATAGGACTAACTTGCTGGCAGTCCGACCACCAGATTACTAGGTGAGAGTCATGACTACACTAACAAGCTTTTCAAACAGCCTGAGAGCGAATAATGTATTTGTTAAGAAATACCTTAATTTAGGTCCTTTGATGTGTTAGAAATCTTTTATGTACGTTTTATTTGACAATTATTTCGTATTATTGATTAAAGTATTTGACGTAATGGCCTTGTAAAAATACAATACACACAGTAGGTACCAAATTTTGAAATCACTCGCGCTTGAAATTGTCTATGGTCCAACAAATGTATCGCCGAAACTTAAAACGCAATTAACACGGCTTGTATGCCTTAGATTCAACGTTAAACTAAACATGAGAATACTAGTTATATCAGTGTCATCAGCAAATTAACATCAACTCGGAACCACATCACGTTTTTGAATAAATAAAGTGCCAATGAATATTAGTCATTTAATTTAATATTTTTTACGAAATATGTGCGTGCACAAGCATTAATACACATTAAGTCCATTAAAAAAACGATTTTATTTAAAAATACCTCTCTATAAAGCTTTCGAAAGAGCAAAAGCTTGAAAACAGTCAATTTGATGATTCATTCCCTTATTTTTTAATTTCAACAATAGTTCACAATATTTATGTTCTGTGTGCACTTTCAACAGGTGACAAGCTAAACTGTTATTTCAAGTGCGATTGTGGAATTGGAACGATGAGTTATATTCAATTATGCGGTACTCGGTAAGCTATTACGGGTACACTATAAACTAAACCTTAACTTTAAAAATATTAAATGTCAGTTACCATTAAATTGGAATAACGATTTATCTTCACTTCTCTACATCTCTCAACGTCTCTATAAAATATATTGTTATCTTAGTTTTGAGAACCGCTGGAGAACTTTGTCTTAAGAGATACCTTAAACTTATGTTTCTTCCACATATTTTCAAATCTAAATCAAATATGAGAATTTAACTACTCCGTGACTCGCAGAAACCTGGGGGAGGGGGGTTAATCTTCGAGCGAAGAACGATTAAACGATTTAACTGTAGGGATGCTTCATGCTGACAACATGATTTCGTGTATGATTCATTCATGCTGACACAACACGGTTTTGGTATCATGCCTACTTGACCCAATTTAGTGTTACAAAAGTGTCAAATCGACAAAATAATTTAGGTATGTAGATCTAGCATTGTTGTGTAGTTATGATATATACTGTTGTCAAACGAGTTGGTTGCTTGATTAGGTACTCAACATTACATCAATCGGCAATCAAGTTAATTGCTATGTCGGTGACCTTGTTTTGTTGTATCACAGGGGTTATAAGTAAAAGGTATGAAAAACGAAAAATAACTCTACACGTAGCCTCCATAGTTGGCCAACAACTATATCGGGCGGATCCCTTGTTATTTTGTTAATGAGAAAGAGATACGAAAACGCAACCGTCGACCGTCTTTCATTCTATTCCACGACTACGCCTCCCCTAAAAAATTGAGATAAAAGTCGATTGCGGTTTTACATAAATTCTCAATACTTTTTTAGACTATTTTGTTATGTTTTGACGAAATTGTATCATGTATACCGTGTCTAGCATCCCACTTTTGTACAATGTATTACAGGAAGAAAAACAGCTGATGATGAACAAAAAATCGCGATCAGTTTTATATTGTTGATTTATCTTCGAATGACAGTATGTCGACCTCGATAGTCAGCGCGATCGTCAGCTGTGCGACTTGAGGTCGATGCACCGGGATCCATGTGGCGTAGTCGACGGGTGATCTTCTAGCGTGGTTGTAGGACGAGTCGAAGTGCTGTAGTTAGCGTGGAAAGGCCGGTGTCGTGAACTGGAGATGATGCGGCCGACTGATGTAGGGGTATCTCAGTGAGGTCGAGGATGATGGTACCGTTGGAAGCAGATGGTATTCGCTGATGAAGGTGGCAAAGACAGTGGAGCGATGAGGCGGACGATGATCGATGAATTGGAGACTGGAGGCGAAGCGAAAAATGACATGAGTGGCTTAGCGATTGTGGTTTGATGTCGAGCTACTGCAAGCTGAAGGATGATCGTTTGGCGTAGAGAGAGATGCTCTATGTAGCGAGATGAGCTACCGTGACCTCGTGGTTGAGGCAAGGGAGAAGAATTGCGTAGCTAGATGGATGCTACATTAGCGGCCGCGCAGCGTGACGTCGTTGTGACGGCGACGGAACGATCTGAATTGGGATGTCCGCAACACGTCTTTTATATCCCGATTTGTTGTCTAGACGATTACAAAAATCTGCGTGTGAAATGGCCTGTGCATATTTTATTTTCCTTTGTTTGCGTGGGATCCGCAGTATCAGTAGAATTCGCGTGTGAATTATTCTCGTGTATGCGGAGTAAGAAGTGTCAGATCAACGGTTTCTAATCTCTGGTGTCGATCTTATCTGTATATAAACATAGAAGTCCGTACTTCCGAGGGCGCGTGTCTTTTTGTCGCGCTAATGACTTTCCGTGAGAACTCAGCGCTGGTCAAAACGCGTGGGGAAACGGGTTGATGACCCCACATATCGTACATAGTAGTTCAATAAAAGTCAAAATCTGCAATGAAACAATTGAATCTCGATTGCCTCCTTACTATTGATATTAGATCATTTGAACATTTTTGACCATTAAGTGCATGTGTAATTTAGTTACAATTTTTGTAACAGAATTTAAAGTCGGCGTGGAATTTTAAAATTATTATTCTATTAATAAAATGCTTCTTAAATAAACAAACGTGCTTCCGAAATCGGTTATCAATTGTCCAATGGATACTCTTTGCTACATTCAAATACATTGCCCTGCCCTTTGTCTAATATATATTCTATCATCCTCTTCTTCAGTCACGTGTATTGCTCTCCAAATAGCTTTCCTGCTTCAATTAGGTTTCAGTTTTAGCATTTCACTTCAAAGTCATCATTGTAGGATATAAATGCATTGATATATAAATTCGTATTTTATTTTGAATATATTAAAGAGAATATCATATTAAACAGTTACACTCACGTCAAATTGACTAATGTCGCATATACTCGCCAGTAGAAAAAATAACTTGTTTCTTTGAATCAAACATTGTTGTTGTCTTCAAATGTCATAAATTTTTCTCAAGGAGTAATATCCTTACTTTAGCATTAAAATAATCATTTTTGATTTACATTTTGAAATATTTCATTTTAAATTGAGTAAATAAATTGATTCTTATACCATTTTTTTGTTTGCTTCTGTTATTTAACTATAATACTTATAATCCCTAATTTGATATGTAGATCACGTGTTTTCATTGTTTAGAAGCTTTTTTTTTTCGCGGCCAATTCGATTAATATTTTATTGAAACGATAAATTACATCGATGGTGAATTGTTTGTTAAGGAATTGTTTCGGCGATGAATTGTAGGCGACGATGTGCTGGTTGTTAATGTTACGTTTACCGTTTTAGTGGCCTATTTTATTATTAAACAACAAATGGCAAAGCTTAGAGAATGCCTTACATTTATTTTATATTCCCAGGGATAGCAAATTTTAGTCGCAGATTTATTATCTCCATATCTCATTTAGTACTTAGCATTGCCTTTTTTACATTTTCACGTCAGATAATTTATGATCGTAATCATATTGTATTAATTACCAATCTCAAATTTTTAAAAGATTTATATATTCATATTGATTAAACATAAATGGGAATGGTTTAAAAAATAAAGCATTATTTATAATGCAAATTTATTTATTAAATTTTTCGGTAACATTCTTCTAAAAAAGAAGACAGATTTTTTGTATTTTAAAAATGCCAAATAAAACGATTGTCCAGTACATTTGTAATTCTCTAAAAAAAATTTCCTTGGGTCAAAAATATTTCTCACATAATATTTAAGATATAATTGTTTTTTTTGTTTTTTATAATGGAGATTCGAAGCAAACCTAATCAAGATTTCTGTTTGATGCTTCATTGCTCCGTTTTTTCTTGTTTCGGATCATGACAACTAAGTTCCTGCAAATATATATATATAATATTAAACGCAATAATAATAGGTACTCATATATTTTCTGTATGTTTCATGCAATACCGAAGTCTTAAAATTCAAGCAAATGTGTAGAAGTTCAATATTCATTGATATCTTTTTTAATTATTTTTTATGTCAGACCACATCTGATTTTGTGTTGGGTCAGTCTAACGATACTTGTTTACCTCGTTCACATGCCTTATTTTGATAACCGCCTGAAATGTTTCTATCAATCATTGTATTAAATGTTTTTATACTTCCATAATTATTGTTCTATAAATATTTCGGTTCTTTTAATGAATGATTATTTTAAATAATTAAATTAATAAATTAATTTAATTTAATGGTTTTTCAAAGTTCATATCTAAAAATATTAATTATTTAATTGACCTCCTCACCTGATGAGCCCTTCTAATGGTGCTTGCCAAAATACTTGTTGCTACCTGAAAACAATTGATATAGTGGTGTTAAGCACTTGGTTTGGTATTCGAATAAAATTATATATATATTTTTATTTTTATATTGTGCTAACCTGATGAGCCGCTTATAGAATACTGGCCGTAACTCGGATAGCTGTAACCTGAAACATATATGTTATACTTGTGTTAAGCACTGCATTTCACATTTTGGTAATATTTATAATAATATCATTTTATATTAAGCTAACCTGATGAGCCACTGTAAGGATATTGGTCATTTCCTCGATAGAAACCTGAAACAATTGTTAAAAATATTAATAATCACCTTGTTTGATGTTTGAATAATAAGTAATTGAATGCATTGGCGTTTGTTTTGTGGAAATCAATTTTTAATAATTATAAATAAAACTCTAAAATTTTGTTTTTTTTCACTATAAGTATAACACAACATGTTTCGGAAACCTCCGAAACTCTCAACTCATCTGAAGAAGGAAACAGAGGTTTCTGAAACATATTGTGTTTTGCTTAAAAACAAAACAAAGTTTTATTATTTTATTCGTAATTATTTGAATAATAATTTTATTCAAAATTCGTTGGTTTCTATATTGAGCTAACCTGATAAGCCGCCTAGAGAATACTGGCTATAACTCGGATAGTTGTAACCTGTAACATTTGTAGGTAATCGTTCACTTAAGCATTGCATTTTATATTTTACTCATATTCACACAAAAAACATTGTTTGCTTAGCTGACCTGATGAGCCACTATAAGGATACTGGTCAATTCCTCCATAGTTATCTGAAATATTTTGTATAAATATTAATAAGTATTTCTTTGATGTTAGAATAATAATTTTACTCAAAAATTGTTTTTTTTTATATTGAACTAACCTGAAAAGCCACTGTAAGGATTCTGGCCATAACTTGAATAGCTGTAATCTGAAACAAATGCAACAGTTGTGTTAAGCATTGAGGAGCTTGTTTGTGTAGTAGTTATGACTCTCGCCTAGTGATCCAGTGGTCCGTGGTTCTATTTTAATAAATAAATAAGTTCTATTTTCATAGCAATAGCATGGTTTAATTGAGTTTTTAAATAGTAAGAATTTTGATGTTACACGTATTCCGTGTTCGAATTACTATTTTTTTTTTAAATAATTTCATATTTTAATTATATTTAAATCATTTTATATTTGTAAGCTTACCTGATGAGCCACTGTAAGGATACTGGTTATAACCTCGATAATAACCTGAAACAATTTAAAAATGCTCGTAAGCTCATCGTTTGATGTTTGCATAATAATTTTACTAAAATAATTATTTATTTATTTTGAGCTAACCTGATGAGCTACTTATGGGATACTGGCCATAACTCGGATAGTTGTAACCTGAAAAAAATTAAGTTGATGTGTTAAGTACTGCGTTTCATATTTTAAACGATTTTATAGTAGATTAATATATATTTAATTAATAAAATTGTAAATTGTTTTCACCACTTATATATATTATGTATATTTTATATTGATAACCTGAGTATCCACTGTAAGAATACTGGCCAGAATATTGATAGTAACCTGAAGTAATTTTTATGGTTGTATTAAGCACTAAATTTGTTTTATTTATATAATTAAGGAATCTTAACAGTTTTATTCATTATAATATTACAGCACAGTGTACATTGCGTAAACCAATTACAAAGATTCACAGATGTTTAAGGCGTAGTAAATTAAGTACTTTGTTGGAAGAGACAATATATTATAGTAATCAACAAACAAAAATAATGGTAATAAATGAAAAATTAGTTAATGAGTTTTGATAGCAAAACGGGAATAGGAATGGGAGGGAAAGGGTGAGGAGGTAAGAGTCAGAGTAGAAGTGAAGGAAGAAAATATTAAATGTAGTCAGTGATTGACCAGATTCGATTTCATATTGATGCTTTCAATCCGTAGGTCGAGTAATGCTATGGTGAAATCTTTTAGTGGTGCTAGAATAACCCATATAATATAATCTATAGCATTCTTTTCAATGCGATAAGACCAATATTGAAAAGGTCAATATCGATACAATTGAATGAGCGAAATAAAAATGAATTTTGGATATATGATGTTAAATTTTCGGAATATGGAAGGGCACCACAGAACATATATTGTTATAAATATAGTTATTCTATAAGCATTTTATATTGAACAAACCTGCAGAGCCACTGAAAGGATACTGGCTGTAGTCCCGATAACTCCCTAAAACAAATTTTGTATTAAGCACTTCGTTTGTTGTTATTCTAATAATTATACTAAAAAAAATTATATTAAACGAACCTGCGGAGCCACTGAAAGGATACTGGCTGTAGTCCCGATAACTCCCTAAAACAAATTTTGTATTAAGCACTTCGTTTGTTGTTTTTCTAATAATTATACTAAAAAAATTATATTGAACGAACCTGCGGAGCCACTGAAAGGATACTGGTAGTAGTCCCGATAACTCCCTAAAACAAATTTTGTATTAAGCACTTCATTTGTTGTTTTTTTAATAATTATACTAAAAAAATTATATTGAACGAACCTGCGGAGCCACTGAAAGGATACTGGTAGTAGTCCCGATAACTCCCTAAAACAAATTTTGTATTAAGCAGTTCGTTTGTTGTTTTTCTAATAATTATACTAAAAACATTTTAGTTCTTATGATGAGCTAACCTGACGAGCCACTGAAAGAATACTGGTCAGAACACAATTTTTATAGTTAAATAACATATTTAATGTATTTGATGTTTTATATGTATGTAAAGTTTTTATAGTTTAATAACATACACCAACAAAAAGCACATTGATGGTTTATTAATAATTATTCTAAAAAAATATATATTTAACGAACCTACGGAGCCACTGAAAGAATTCTGGTCACATCCCCGATAGTTTAAACAAATATAATTATTGCACTTCGCTTAACGTTTGACTAATAATTGTACTAAAAATATTTTCGTTTTTATTTAAGGGTACTGGCCAGAATACTGAGAGTTACTTAAGTAAGTTAAATTATAGATGTCTCACAGAGACGAAGCTATTTATGTTGGAAAGTAATTATGGAAGTCTAGTTTAATAAAATATGGCTGGCTTAAATGATTACTGATATACAATGAAACCCACAATGTAACAACACAATAATAAAAAATACGATTCTACTCAAGATCGCCCACACATCTATCTAATTTTTGGAAGAAATGTATTTATGGTTTAAATTTGTTTTGTTGCAATTGTTAAGTTTTATTAATGTTTGATTAATTATTCTAAATATATATTACGTTCAATAAGTATTCTATTTTAATATTAATAATTTAATAATTATCCTAAATATATTGTACATTGACCGAACCTGATGAGCCACTGAAAGGATACTGCCCATAATCCCGATAGAAACCTGAAATAATTGTTAAAAATGTTAATGCGCTGATGTTTTAGTAATAATTATATTAAATTCATTTTCATTTTATATTGGGCTTACCTGATGAGAAACTTACAGGATACTGGCCAGAATACTGAGAGTTTCCTGGAACAATAGATATGGTTGTGTTGAGCACAACATTTCATGTTTTAATAATATTTATAAAAAAAATATTATGGTTTTTATATTGAGCTAACCTGATGAGCCACTCAAAGAATACTGGCCGAAATCCCGATAGTTACCTGAAACAATGGTTGTAAATCTTAAGTACTTCCTTTGATGTTTTAATAATAGTTATCCACATTTTATTATTTTGCTAATTTGACGAGCCGCTCAAAGTATTCCGATTGCTATTACTCTGATCAGAAACAAATACAATAGTTGTGTTAAGCACTGCATTTCATTGTTTCAACAATATTTATATTATAAATATGGTGGTTGAATATGATGATCGTTTTCTGTAACATTTTCGTATTTTTATCGATACAGGAAATACCTCGGTAAATTTAATATATTAATGAGATTATTAATGTACGAGAAGAATATTATTAGCTCAATAGGTATGGCGTAGGCCCTCAAATGTAGCAAGGTAGAGAGCCATTCTGTACGAGATTAATGAGTATGTTATTTATATTATATTTTTATATAATATTATTAAATTAAATAAATAAATTAAAATAAAATTAAATAAATAAATAATAATAATTAAAAATATTCGCGTTTGATGGTCTGCGTTTTGGTGTTTATCATTTTTTAATTCCTTTTGTGTGAAATCTACAGTATTTATTATATTATGTTTAATATAACAAATACTGTGTTTATTAGCATATTATGCTTTGCTCATTTTGATATCGTATTATTAAGAGAGTTGATATCAGCATCAATTGCTTCTCCCTGTTACTTTGTCTGTTGTGCTGCTTCGAAAGTTTCACCAACACCAAGAAATCTATTAAGTTCCATTCTTTGTATACTTCTACACCTGAGTAACATATGACTGCCAAGTGGTATGTCTTCTTTTTGTCTTAAATTGTCTATTTTATTACTTTTCGTTGGGTATACGAATATGCTTATATCCGTCATAATAATCCTGACTAAAGTTCGGCTATTATTCGGTATTTATGACCGTTCTTGCATTGGACAAAACAATTATCTTCATATATGAATCTTTATTTTATGTTGAATTCCAAAAATTTGACCGTTTTCTTTTGATGACACAGAAATCATATACAATATAGAATCGACATCTTGATAGTATAACTTTAACAAAAAAAATATTTATGTTAATCTATTTTTATAATGACGATGTGTCTATGAACCCTTTTTCTTAGTTAGTATTCACATGCATATCGTTACATCGTACCATTTTTTTTGTGCAAATGCCCAGTTTGTTTGAAACAAAAATTACTTTAAATAAAAAAAGTCATATTCAACTTACCTGATGCACTATGTTGTCCTTTTAACGAATGACCTAAAATAATCAGAATATTTTAATTACAAATTTATATACCTATTCGTATGGCTAAAATATTTCGAAAACAAAATATTTTTTTAAAAAAAAAACAACAAAACTAATTCATTGGAGAATTTTACATGTATGGTCATTTTATTTTTTGTGTGAATTATTTAGTAAATGTGTCATATTTTTCATTATAGTGTATACTTCTTTGTTGGAATTAATTTTTAATTTTAAAAACTTTGTGTAAAGAAATTTTATGCTTGTCAGGAATTCTAAAGGCACACTAACTATTCTCTAATATAAAATACTAGAAATCATTTGCAGGTGGAGGCATGACCAAAAGTTTCGTGGGAATAAAATAATCAATGTGGTTTATACAAATTTCGTTTTTTAGCAATTTATAGTAATATACCTTTTTTTGTTGTTAAGATTTATGTGAATAATAGCATTTAGCAAACGATACTTCTTCATCATTTTTTTATTCATGAAATTGTAAACATAAGAAATATAATTAAACTTTTTTTTTTAATATAATGATTTCTAGGATAATTCAATGTGTATTTTCTGCTAAGCTTTTCAGTATTCTATGTCCGGTTTCTGGTCCCGAGTCCTACCTGTCTTTGCCAGAATATCCCTGAAATAGAAAGTCCCTGTCTGATGGTCTCCATAACCAATGATAATCTGTCGATACTTTGGATTCTATTCAAGACAAGAAGTACTTTGAAACCAATTTATCATGTCCTTCTTTTCATCAAATTATTGCCGTCAATCATACATGATATGAAGTCAGCCGCGTCAGCTTAATAAAATCGTCCCTTAATATTTCATTCTAAATAATAGATAGAATTGCATAGACCGAGAAACATGCCTTTAGGACACCACTAGGCATTCGTAAATGTTAAAGGTTACTAACAATTTAATCTGATTTTCATTTTATCATTTTTTGTGTAACCGAACAATGAAATTCGTATACTTTTCAAATATGACTCATGAGTGGACCCAAACATTTAATTTTACATCGACATTACTCGAAGCGGGAAACTGAAAGTGACTTTTGGGTGTCATAAATTTCTTTAATTTTTATTTTGTTGAATGAATAAATTATAAAACAGTTACTAGGGTAACTGTTTTATAATTTATTCACGACTTACCTTGAGCCAGGTACACTCCGAATAACGAGAGAAAAATGAATTTCCTGAATACCGAATTCACCATTTTGATTGATTTCTAGTACCGTACAATGCCTTCCTTCAGATTCTTTTCGGTATTTATACTTGAAGGATTCATATTCGAAGGGAAGCTGTTGTACATAGTGCCGTATTATTCTCTCAATAATCAAAAATTATTTTTCTTTGGAAGTTATTTAACTATTTCGACATAATCGATATCTTTTTTAATGACACCATTTTTTGGAGATGTTTTCGACAAGTAGAATGGTTAAGCGAGTAAAACTTGGTAAAGAAAATTTATGAGACGAATGTTAAATGTAGGAGAAACAGTGGACGACCGACGACCAGTTAGTAGATAAATTAAATAAAGGAGGATGTGTCTGTTAGAGGCTTCAACAACCGAAGAGCGTGCATGAGAAGATGTTGTAAGTGGACGAAGCAAAATTTGCCAGGACAGAAGAATGTGGCATCCTATCCTCTCTGTCTAGTCTTCTGGGAAACGGCGAAGTTTTTAAAATTTTCGTCACTAGCCAGAAATAGTGTATCGCTGCATTAGTTGATGTGAGGAACTGCATTAGTTGATGTTTTTGATACATCTTCGGATTCTTAAGAGTGAAATTTGTTTTCATATTATTTTTGTTACATATTTTGTGTTCAATGATAAGTTTAGTTTGTGATGTATGATTATGTATGATTACCATGTTCATTTTATATTTTCTTAAAACGTGCATTTCACATATGGTCTGTTGCACCTCAGACCCCTCCACTGTCAGAAATTGTATTACAGTAGCTTTTCTTGGATAGGGAAAATTGTATCGTAAGGTAATATGTTATGTGTGATTTATTCTAATAAAGTAATTCGTTTTGTTAGGAAATATGCACTTTTACACTTGATTTGAAATAATTCTTTAACACGATTTTCATACTGAATTATTTTGTGTTGCTGGTGACTTCCGCATTTTATAATTTAACTGTTACGCCTTTTTCACGCTTCGTTTTGGAATCCTGCGTTTACGTCGTATTGAAAAAGCAACATGTTCGAGTGGTAGGCGCCCTTCGTAGTCCAGTGTGCATGGTACTGGCTTCTCACCGCGGGTTCCGGGTTCGATTTCCAGTGAGGTCACCAATCTATGTGATTTACTCAAGTCTGGATATTTTGTTGTATTTCGTTTAAGTAATTGAGCCTCTTGGCCTGTTGAAGCATAAAATATATTAAAAAATTATACTAACTATGTATCTTACATTTTTTTACAAAATGATAGTACAGGGCCTAGCAAATTCCAATAAGCGTGCAGCGACCGCCACTATTCGCCATGCTGCCTTCATAGTCGCCCGATGTGTCTTACAGTAAGCAATTGGCGACAATCGATTGCAGACATTGACAGTTGCGTAGCGGTTATTTACTCGTCCGCAGGGTCTAGCATCAGGCAATGGGCAAGAGCCAATTAATTGTAGACACCAATTAACACGTAGCAGCAGGGTAGTTTATAGTTTAACTGCTAGTTTTCTTAGCTGTCTTTTTAATTTATTTTCTTATGTAACTTTTTTTGTTTTCAATCCCAAAAATTTATTTAAAATTTGTAAGTAATACTATCTGGTGACATTCACCGCCGAAATTCGCCTATGTTACCGGTATTTTTATTTTCACTGTACTCATCCATAATATATTTCTCTTGAGAGTATGAGTAAAAATAAATTGTTGATCTATTAATTATAAGCTCGATTAATTATTTTGGCTCCTAATTGTTAAAGGTAAATTGCTTGCGATGAATTATTGAGGATACTGGCTGTGGTGTAGCATGCAAGTCAAGCAGAACCACCTTGCTTGCTCAGAAATTTTAATTTGGCAACGTCATGCAAATAGTATAAAAATATTATGACAAGCTTCGCGGTATTCGTAGCCCAGTGGACATGAGACTAGCTTCTCACACCGAGGATTCCGGTGTAACAATATTTACTTAAGCCTTGGTGTTTTCTTGTTTTTTTTTTCTTAATTTATTAGGCCTCTCCGATTGTCAAATTATAATAATAGAAGAAGATAAATCGTTATTATTTACTATCTAAGAGATGTATTAATTACTATAATTAGTATAATTATAAACCTTAAGTCTTGGCAAACGAAACCGTTATACTTTAAAAGGGAGAGCTTCCATTGTTATTTAATGCACTCATAATGTGTACATTTACTGCAAATAAATTGTTAAACGTAAATACACAGTAAACATTTTTCCATCCGTTTTACAATGATGTTAAAGTAATCTTATGATAAGAACGTGATATACATAAAGTAATAAAAATCTCACAATTTTTATTTTGTTACAGGTAAGATTTTCACAAGCTTTATGAGTGCAACTCAGCGAGTGGTGAGTGAAGTACGACATATATTTAAAATAATTCATTTATATTTATTCTGACAACTGAATTATATTTTTGCACTCAATGAATTTAATTAATTTTGAATTCCATGACAACCCATTGCACTGTTTTTTATGTCCATATCGTAGAGAATTGCAGCCATGATTTACTTATGTACGATTTCAGTTAATTCTCATATTTTTTCTGCCGGTTTTTTATGTATATGCGGATTTTTTATATCCTGGACGTGTAATGAGGTATCCATACAAGTATGAAATCTTGCACCTCATAATGCAGTGAAAGATTGCTTGAAATCAGAGTCCTGGAAGAAGGAGAACATCATAACATCATGGCTAAATAACTTGAGGTTATCCATATACTATAGACTTTTTCCAGGTTCCAGGCTTCCGTTGAACAAATAATATACGTCGAAAAATAATCAATCCTTAACACGGGTCTGAGAATTACGAATTGTTTAATGTGATCAATCACCTCTAAAAATTTAGTTTGTTCATAGTTAAAGAAATAATTATTAATTTGATTCATAAAAATGTACTTTGTTTTCACCACTTATGTATATATTGAAAAATATCAACACGTTTCAGAGCCCATGGCTCCTTCGTCAGGTTACAATGTATAAATAACAAATTAAAAGTAAAAAATCGAAGTATAGACAATCACAATATAAAAATGATTTATATATAGGAAATGAATAATAATTATGTTCCTACTCTGAAAACAAATTTAAAAGTTAACTGTTTGTAAAAAGGTCCTGGTTATTTATAATATTCAATTTTCTATTAACACTTTTTATTTTATTTCCAAAATTTGAAAATCTAATTTCAAATTTAATAGTTAAAAAAATATCAAATGTCGTTCAACCAGCTTTCTTTACTAATAATAATTTTTTTTAAATACATATTAAATAAGGATAAGGTTGATTTTGTAAAAAAATCGGGTGTTTATAAATTGATTTGTAATGATTGCGATTATTTTTACATAGTAAAAACGTGTAGAAATTTTCATATTATTGTTAAGAAACACTTGAATGAACACTTCAATTTAGGTGAACGTTGCATTGTGTACCTCATACAGGTTGTAAGCCCCGAACCATCGTATCCGAGATTTCCGTCCACTTTCCTCGCATATTAATTAGCCCTCGTATATCGTATATTAGCTTAGTCTGTGTGAGACTTCTATAATTTATGCTTAATTAATTAATCATTCCTTTGGGGACAAAATCCAATAACTGTGTTATTGTTGTTACATATAAAAATATTATTTAAAAATAATTATTAATTTATTTTTGCAAAAAGCATAAAACTATTTTAACAACGGCGAGGCCCCGGGATCTTTTTTCAGTTTTATTCCTAGTATAGAAAATTTTTGTAATGAAAAGTATTTTTGTTATTGTTTATAAATTATGTTATATGTTCGAGAAAGTTTATCCTTCTTCAATGTTTTTTGTTTTTTTTTTTTCATAAATTTAAATTAATTGGTTAATTTTTTCCTACATTTAAAAGAAATGACATATTTGGTACATAGTCCTTTTACTTTAATTCTTTTATTCTAATGCGTCATCACCGTGTTTTTCTCAGTACAAATGTAAATGAATTTGACTGTTGCAAATCGAAAATAACTTATTTTACGCCTATTTTCTTAGCCGTAAAAGGCTTATTTAATATTGAAATACCTACTATCAGACGTTCGGCTGGACACGGATTGTTTTCTCATTTATTCTGGTGATATGATATTCTGCACTGTATAAATTTAATACATTTTTTGGTGACTGAAATACTAAACATATCTAATTTGTTATGGATGAATCATCAGCACTACATTAGTAGTATTATCGCATCAGTAGCATATTTAGTGCAAAGTACCTACCTAACTAACTTTATGTAATTTTTTTTTCCTTATCTCTTCGCTCCATGAACCAAATATGTATATTATTAATTATTTTAAAACCTCCATTCATCCTACCGGTTAGGTATTAGTAGCATTGATTAATGATATCTTATTTATTTAGGGCTGGAAACGATTCTGTTGAAACCTCAATATTTGCATATTGATATTTCATGCTTCTCTCTAATATCAGCCCACCTAACTTATACCTTGCTAATGTTCCATTTCCTTACCTACGAAGTTGGTTTTCAATTATTAAGAATTTCTAAAGAACAGATACAGAACATATTACAACTTTGTATGGATGTTCTTAAGATTGAATCGGTGAACATTAAATTGTTCAAAGTGATCACTTAAGACAGCTCATACAGGTCATAAGCCTTGGACTATCCTATAAAGACTTCTATACACCTTTTCCATATTAATTGCTTCGTCTTTGTGAAACTTATATTATTTATCTTTATTAATTTCTACACCTTGTTTCGATTCGCTATATGTTTTATTTATTTATTTCAAAAAAATCCTTGTTTACAAATAAAGGTACTTAATACTAATTTAATAATAAAAATATAAGATAAATTACACTTTTTTTTTGTTAAATTTGTAGATCATGCCACTCTACTAGGCTACGCCTGTCCCAGAGTGGCGTTATAGAACACAATTATAATATTTTTTTAAATTCGTCAGTAATATTTATTTTCATAAGGTAGTAATTATGTATCTACAAAGTATCAAGTGCAGTGTTAGTGGTAAGTTGAGTGAGTCATAAGTCCAAGTGTAAATATGTGTAGAATAATTGTTTAATGTAAAAAGGTGCACACATATAATGTATAGCGGCTGCCAAACATTTTCACCAGATATACCTATTAAAATTTAAAAGAAGTTCCCATTCTTGATGAGTTACACTTATTGATTATATTTACACCACTAGTTTATTACATATACCTATAGCTAATGTGCGAAGCCATGAACCGTCACAAAAAGGTATCATAATAAAAAAATGAAAAAGCATTTATTTGTGTGTTTTTAATATTTGTTTTTCTAATGGATTATATTTTAAGCTTAACCTAAATATTGAAATATTTGACACCAAATGTTACTATTTAAAATAAAGAATTTTTTATCTCGTATTCAATTTAATTTAATTTTTTTCCTTAGAGAAAATTATTTATGTTCTTCACATGATTTAATCCGTGACTATGTCGTTATAACCTGGGAAGTTCTTTACTCAGTGTTTGTTTCCTGAAACTATTTAAAAAAAAATACATATGGACAATTGAAACAAATGAAAATACATGAAACACTTGTTTGAGACCACGACAAGTGTTTCATTTATTTATGTAAATCAGTCATGTCATTCCATAAAGTTAATGCCAGATCAGTTAATAAGATATTTGGGTAAAAATAATAAAATAGTTTAAGAGGACTCCACCGTTGTTATATGGTTTCCATGTGTTCGCGGAACACATCACCTTGATTTTAAGAAGGAGGAAGTGTAACTGACTTATCACGCTTGTATTTCTAAGTTTACACGACAAATTTGAGAACTCTTTGAGAATACTTTTTATGGTATTATTGCATAAGCAAGAACTTGCGTGGTTTTAGTTGAGAGGAAAAAACCAACATTGCCAACGTGTGTTATTTCACGTTAAATGCTTGCCCGAACTCTTTATATTGTCAGTGTATAATGTATAGATGCCCAGCGCGCTGTCATGTTGAGAATGCAACAAGAAAATACTGTATGCCTCGATGGCGCGTATTTAAGCTTCCTTAACAACAGAGATCGCTTAGAATTATTTGTTTTTATTAATAGGTTATACAGCGTGCCAACTTTTACAGTGTGTGAACCCTTATAATATTGTCACATTAAACAATTAAGATAATATACATAAATTCTGTTTATTTTCTCTCTAAATTTAATCATACGCTTAATTTATGTCTATATAGTAATGTCCACTTTGCGTTACAATTTATCACTTTCTAATAACTAAGCATTTTCCTATACAACTATAGAGCTCTGCAGCCAATTTAAACTTCGCTTGATGTGGAACACGGAACTCCATCTTACTACTGATTTGATTGACGTGATTTTAATCTCTAGTTAATTTGATGACAGTACTTACTTCTTGCAGTAAAAGTGATACTGTAATGATAAACTTTATTCTTTATAATATCACTTTGCAAGCAATGATTACACTCACCTGCTCTTCTCTACCACCACCGCAGAGAATTTTCGTCGGAATCTGAAATGTTTTAAAAAAAATTACAAACATATTTTCTTCTGTATAATATTACTGTCAATTTAATTTTATTAAAACAGTTTTATATTAAAGGTATTCGAATGACTAGAATTTTTTCTGTACATGTATGAGTTTAAATAAAATGATCATATTACATATGATTTTTTACCAAAAATAGCTAGTTTCTCTAAGCACTAGAGCTAACAGAAACATCTTTATTTTTTTAAATGGTTTATTTATAAACATTATTATTGGTTTTCTCTATCATCAAAACTCGCAAAATGAAAAAAAAAACATATTTATATTTTAATCACGATATCCGAAAATTTAGGTATGATTATGGTATTCTAAGTTATTATATCACAGAGAAATTAACATGATTAACTTATCATGCTGAAGCAATCGCCTACATAAAAGCCCTTCTACGGTTTTATAACACAATACACTTAAAATATCTACAATTTCTAATTAAAATTTTTAACTAACCTGACATCACGCTCCATGAGTGGTGTGGGGAAATGCGATAGTTATCTGAAACATAATTATTTAAACATTACAATTTATGAAAGCATTAATCTATTATATATTCTATATATGTGGGTTATATAAGCTAAGGCAGCAATGTCCAAAAAACTTAAAAAGATGTTTTGAATACGTCACCGAGAATTAATAATTTAATATGTACTAAATGTTAAATTTTGCCTGTCTATCTCTTCCAAAAAGATATTTCCTATAAACTCATATTCTATACTAGTTGTAACCCATTAAAAATGACGATACTTTTACATGTCGGTTCCTAAGGAATTTATATAAGTATTTATTTATTTATATAAAAAAGAAAAAAATACGTAAATGAAATGAAAAAAAATTACCTAAAAATTGAAAAAAAATCCGTAAAAATTTTACGTAAAAAAATTACTGTAAAGAAGTTACGGACGTTACACGAAGTTACGGGGACAGGCAGACAGGCGGACGGATGGACAGACAGACAAGGAAAATATTATAATTTAAATTTCCTATAAAATCTCGATTTTTTTTCTGCCTTTGATTTTATTCCCCACATATGTACTTTTTTTGGCAAATATTTTTTTATATATTTTAGATTTATAATTGCTATGTTTATTTTCTTTTTCAATTAATTCATACCGCATACTTGTGTCTTTAATTAAACGGACCGAGGTATTCATTTATATTCGTGGGGAAACTTTACGATAGAAAACGCAGTGTATGGATGCGATCGATAAATGATTGTAATGCTTTAATGCTATGCTACGCCATTTATTGCAATAGTGGAAATTGTTATTCCAACACACAAAAATAGATGAAAAAATAGATCAAAACGTCTACACTTTGGTTGAAGAAATTAGTAGGTGCATGTGAAACACACTGATTTCTATAAACTTTTAAAATACTTTTTAAAATTATTTTATATAATATTCTTCATATTCGAGAGAGACGAAAGAGTGACTAAGTGTGTTGTAATTATAAACAACGAATGCTTAGAACAAGTGAACGAGTTTGTGTATTTGGGAAGTATGTTTAGTAGAGACGGCAAGGCTGAGAATGATATCGAAAGGAGAGTAACTGCGGGAAACAAAGTTAATGGTGCACTAAATGCAATTATGGCCAATAAGAATCTGTCAAAAAGAAGCAAGACTAGCGGTACATAATGGCGTTCTAGTGCCAACCCTTATGTATAGAAGTGAAGCCTGGAATTGGCAAAAGAGGAATGAAAGTAGACTGAATGCGGTTGAAATGCGGTCACTAAGACGCTTGTGTGAAAAATCTTTGGTCGATAGAGTGAGGAATGAACAAATTAGAAGTGAATGCAATGCTGGCTGTAGTGTGGTAGATAGAATAAAGAAAGGAGTGCTGAGATGGTTTGGTCATGTGGAACGTATGAACGAGGAAAGGATGGTTAAGAAAATATATGAGGCGAATGTTGAAGGCAACAGGAATAGAGGGCGTCCGCGAAAGACCTGGCACGATCAGGTACTACAAGTATTTGAGGATGGCCCTGTTAAAAGCCGCAACAATCGTAGAACGTGTATGAGAAGATGTATGAATGTGGCCGAAGCAAAAGTGGTGTGCCAGGATAGAAGAGTGTGGCGTTCAATCCTCTCTGCCTACCCCTGCAGAGAAACGGCGTGATGGTTAGTTAGTAGTTAGTTAGTTTTCTTCACGATGTTTTATGTGTATTATATGATCAATGAAAACTGTATGTAATATTATATGATCAATGAAAACAGACCCTCTACACGTGAGCATCAAATATTTTGTAACTGCATGACTTAATTCTAGAAAAAAATGCGATCCGGAAGCTTTTTTCTACTTTCAAATATGTATTCAGTGTATTCACCTAATAATATATTACAAATCCTAAAATACCCGTTCAATAATAAACACACTTTTTTTTTTTATATATATTTATTTATTTTTTTTTATATATTTATATTTTTTTTTATATCTCTTCTTTCTCCTCTTTTCCTCTCTTTCTCTCATTTCTCTCCCCTCCTCTTTCCCTCTTTTTCTTTTCCCCTCCCCTCCCCTGCTGCTGTTCTCAAACACGTTACGGTACGGAGATAGTGATAATTCCCCTGAAACCTAAATCTTTAACAATTCCTGGATTTGTCCGTAAATGTTTCATCTTCATATATCGAGGGTTCGCCTTAGTCCAAAATGGCGTTCTTAGCAAAATAAAGTTTTGTCAGGCTGATTTTGGGTGGTGTCATTATTTTAGGGGGGAGGGGGATGACCAGTGTAAATGGGTTTTACTTTTGGTATCTAAAAAGCTTCTAACTGTATTGTACGAATAAATATAATAAAATTAAATTTAAAATATAATTTTGAAATAATAAATTTAATTTTAAGACGACCGACATAAAATACTAGAAGAGTTGTTTAGCAAATAGCACGATTAGGTGCTTTAGTAAATATCTTACGTATAGGTTGAATTGTAAAATTGATACATGTTAAATCTCGTTTAAGACTATTGAAAAATCATTATGTAGTATATTTGTAATATTATTCACTCATTCACAATTTACATGAAATAATTCTGAATAACAATTATGACAATTTCATCATCTTCACAAAAGTTTTTTTTTTAAGGTTAATTTTTAATATTAAATTTTAATACCAACAGCAATATATATATTCATTATATTATTTTTAATGTTAATCTTACCTCTTAAGAAGTTCGGCATCTTGTAGAGAATAGGCGCTGAAACATTAAAATTTGCTGTTAATTATGTATTTTAAAATATTTGTGCGTATATGTACCTACATTTATTTTTCACGTTAAAATAAAATACTGTGTATGAAAATCCTTCTTAAAGTGATGATTTCCTAAGATAATGATCAAGTTACAGATTCGCGAACCAGATATTGTGAGAATATTTTGATTTTTCAGTAAATTATTGGCATTAAGTAAGTTCTTTCGGACACACAAGTACAAAAGATACGGCGTCTCCATTTTTGATAGACACGTAGGGCTGACCCGCCGTTGTCGATTGGATTCTTACTTACTTCTTATAATGCGTATCTTTTTAAGGCTTTTAAGCCGGCGCCACACTGCACGGATTTTCCGCCGCGTCTCTTCAGTCGCGGAACGCCGCTACATTTCTTTCCATACAATATGCGCTTATCAAGCACACTACGCAGATGATCGTTCGAACCGTTTGCTTTGCCGATTTTAGGCGACGGAAAAGATGCGGCGCGCAGTGTGGCGCCGGTGACCTCAGGAAGATCAGAGTATTATAGGCGAAGGCTAGGATATTTCTTAGAATTTTTTTTTGCTTGAGTTATTTTTTCATTGATCAACTACAAAATCAGTCCTACAAAATAATATTTTTCAAGTAATTTTGATTGTATTACCCGTTTCAGTATCGGTAGTCATATCATCAGAGGTCGGCGGGGGGTCGTATAGTCCTGCATTCAAAAATATATTTCGGAATGATATTGCTTGATTAAATATTTTTTTAGTTTTTCTGGATCTCGCTCCGGTTCTCTTTATTATACGACGCCACTGATAACATTTAAATTAGTCGCTATTAATTAATTAAGTAAACGAAAATTAATCACACTTCGCTCAAACTCGCCTACAAACGGTATTGGAAAACCTTTTTTATCTTTCTTATGTTTTATGCAAAATGAATTGACCAACTGACGATTACCGAAACTCTACTTCCACTTTTCAGATAACAATTTTTGATTTTATCCCTGAGGGAGGAGGTTTCATTCAATTGATTCGTAGTATACAATTACGTAGAAAAAACGAAT
This sequence comes from Agrypnia vestita, assembly GCA_016648135.1. Taxonomy (NCBI): domain Eukaryota; kingdom Metazoa; phylum Arthropoda; class Insecta; order Trichoptera; family Phryganeidae; genus Agrypnia; species Agrypnia vestita. The sequence continues at coordinate 30,481 of JADDOH010005276.1, read as the reverse complement.
AATTTTTATTTTCAAGATAAGTGAATTAGTAATTCATAACTATATAACCCTTTGAATGGTTCGCCTATCGCGGGTACCGAAATTATAAATGAAGAAAGGTTAAGTAAGAATAAGGAAGGAAAATAGAATATCCGTGAAACCATTTTTGTCTAAAAATTTGAATTAGAGGCGCTTTTGTAACTTGGCGACCCTACATTTTATATTTCTAACAAAATGAAGGCAGTAAATAATGTGCACGTGTGAAAATTAAATTCATTTAACTGTACTGCATGCTTTAGAAAATCATCTTATTTCTTTGCTTTTACGGCATATGAATCGCTTTTTAGTAATAAAATGAAATATAACATAATAAAGTTGATTTTATTCACATACTGTGCCAATTTAATGTGAATGTATTAATTGTATACTGACTGTTATTTCTCGCTGTGTAACGGGATTTGAAAATTTTATTTGGTTTACTTATATTGCTTTCTTCACATATTAAAAACAATAATGTTATAAAGCTAATATATTTGAATAGCCCCATATTATTTGATTTTAAATGGTCTGCGATTATTTCTTATCTTATGAATATTATTTTGTTTTATTGATATGCAGTTTTACGTATAAATTGTTGAATGTAGTAATGTAGTTATGTTAAACGAGTATGTCGAATCTGAATCCATTGTGTTATTCGTGCCATACCACTAGGTATTTTTTGATATCTGCAATATCATATTACGAATGTGATTATCACACTTTTTATTAAAATTTGTTTTGTGAGCATTGAAATGAAAATGTACAAATAGCAAGCGTTGATTGTACCTAATATAATGTTTGATTCTTAATGTGGATGTAGTATTTATTGATATTTTAATTTAGACTAATTAACCTTTTTACGCTTATCAGAATACGTGAGATTCTTTGGTGTAAATAATGTGTTCCGGAATCTTTTATTTTTTATGCATGCAAATGTGTCTGTGGTTCGAAAAAGGATACTCGTAAATTTGGTTCTAAAGGGCTAAGTATTTTTCATTTCATTAAATATTTATGACAGATGTAAACAAGAAGATTGACGATTCTAGCAATTTTTATAGAATTTGGTTACCGGCCGCACAATTATTTGTGGGGCTGTTAACAAATTTAATTCTCAAGGCGTTCACTGGTAAAATAAAGTTTTATGAATTTTCTCCCTGGATTGTTAACACTCTTAGAAATTGGAAATTATTTCTTAAAACCTTCCAGTAATTCTTCATAAATATTGACTTTAAATATCCATTGTATTTGATTTGAAAATTAGATGTTACGTAGAATTTTTATTTTACGTGACCTTTATTTTTATTTATATACAAGTACATTTATTTATATACTGTTTAGGTATGGCGAAACTGTTATCGTACTGCTAATTATATGACATTTTCTGTCGCGATGATTTAGATAATAAAAAACAATTATTTAACTTACATTGTATTTTTGTTATTTAACCCTCTCGTATCTATAAATTGTGATTTTGAATTTTAATAAAATTTATATGATGAACTTTGTTTTTATAACGTCTGATAGAGAAAATTATAGTTTTCGAAACTGGTTGTTTATATGTATATATATAAACTCAAATCGTTATATACACTGTTGATTTGTTTTAATATTACTGTTAACAGAAGAAAATCCCAGTTTTTATTGTAATATACGGTTAATCAAAAATATTCGAATCTAAACTTTCGTTTACATAGTTTTGTTTGAGCAGTGTCTCTGATTGGAAAAATAAAGGGGTCTGTCTTGTGTTTAAGGGTGTTTTCCTGTTTAGATGGGTATTTATAAATACACGCCTTCTGGATCAACGAGCATCAACGCTCAAGTCGTCAAATGTTGCAGTAGTGGAAGTTTTCGAAATCGCGGTATAATGCAGGCTGTGCATCTCAAATCTCCAATCACTTGAGTGTGCTTTTGCGTTCGTTAGTTCGAATCTCATGCGTAATATGCGCGCGTCCTGGGGACAGGGGGAGACTTTAAGGGCAGAAAGTGTGCCTAATAACCATTACACGTTTTTGTAGGCCCTTCGAAGTACATTTTCAATCATTGATATAGAACTTTAGTCGTAGGCATAACATTTTTAAATCCTCATGGTTATTACGGAAGCCACTCGGGAAGATCTTAGATTACCGTAAGAAGAGCATTTACATAATCTATGACCATTACACATTATACACGCAGCGAACACATACACGTTTGCCTCATCTCCTTTATTAAGAGGCCGTATCCTCATACTTTAATTGAAATGTTAAATGAATTTAACCACGTTCAGTCTACAAATGCAGTTTGTTTTTAAATTTCATTTAAACAGGTCAATTTTTTAATTTTTCGCATTTTTTTCAATTTTTCATTTTTCACAATTTTCGGAATAAATTTCCTTCTGAATATCCTCTTGAATATTTTTATTATTGTTGTATTTTCTGTCTTATTATTTTTACTGTACTGTAATTTTTAATAAATACTACTGACGAACTCGAAAAAATATTATAATTGTGTGCTATAACGCCACTCTGGGACAGGCGTAGCCTAGTAGAGTGGCATAATCCACAAATTAAACAAAACAAAAAAATGTGTAAATTATCTTATGTTTTATCTTATGTTTTATTGTTAAATTAGTATTAAGTATCTTATTTGTAAACAAGGATTTTTAAATAAAAAAAAAAAAAAAAAAAAAAAAAAATTTACATTTTATATTTGCTGCAGTGCGAGCTGCGACTAAAGTATACATTAAAGCATTGATATTTTTTCGTAGTTCGACGTAAATGTGTGATGTAATTATTCGATTTTATACATGTTCGTACGTTTAGAGAATTTTTTTATTAACTTACCCACCATTGGTTTTGTAGGTATCGGCAACGATTCAGGAGCTGAAATGTTTTTTTTAATTTCAACATTTTTTATGTACATAAATGTTAAAATTAAAAATAATAAAAAAAAAATACGAGACCTTTTATATGATACATCGTCCTCTTCCACAACTGCCAGAAGGGCTTGGTCAACAACATCCGAAGGTCGACCCTTTCCTTACTTGTCATCCTTTAGCGAGGCGGTACAGCATACATATCAAACTATCTCACATATATTTGGTATTCTTTTTTTATTTTAATTTCCTAACCCAATTAAAAAATTAATATTCAAATTGTGACAAATTGCAATTAAAAAAGATGGCGGATAATTTGTGTCCATTTTTATTTAATAATTCATTTATTTAAAATAATTACGATCTGAAACATAATAACGACGTTATTCGCGTTACGGCAATACATTCGCCTAGTCATCAAGTGGTCGGGGGTTCAAACCTTAACCATGGAGACCACCAAGGTAGCTGTAGCATCGCGGTATCAAAATCCTATTACATAAACAATCTATAACCTTGGTTAAAATAATAACGAATTCATGTGACATATTACGTGTATCTTTATATTTTCTTTTAAATAAAAAAAAAACATTTTACAAAAATCATAGTGTGAATTTAATTTTTAAAAATGTATTCCACCGTGCGAAAAAAGTTTTTTTAACATATTTTTCCTACAGGTAGGTACTCAGATAATTTTTGAAAACCGTTTTTTTAATACTTTTTTTTTACATTTATTAATATTTCAAATAGTTTTTAATATGCATAAAACACCTTTTGGCAAGCTCCAAGTTGATCCTGGCAAGCCAGTGTTGCGATACCCTTAAAAATGAAAAAAATATTAAACAAAGCCTTTAGTTTATAATATAAGGTCAAATATGTCATCTCTTCAATAGTGATGGGTTTTTGGGTCTCGGATAGGCTCCTTATCTGTTCTAAAGAATTTATTTTATTACTACGTATTAAGAGAATCCAAACAGAAATAAAGAATCATTTCAGAATATGAAATCGAATTACCTTGCGACACAGCCCATGTGGGGCCTGGCACACTCGTGTAAGGGTATCCTGAATAAATACAAATTATTAAACAAAATCTTGAAAGCTTATTAAGTACCTATATTAATATTGCGATTGCCTGTGGGTAACGTCATAAACAAATTGTTATTTATCAATTTAAAAAGACAAATAAACGAAAAAATATTTTAACTGCTACCGGGATTCGAACCAACGGGCCTCCATTCTATCCGGGGATGGCGCGTTATCCAATTTCTCCAATTTTTTCTTATTGATTAATAACAATTTGTTTAATAATTCACAGAACTTTGTTCTGAAATTGCAATTTCACGATAATAATGTGTTTTCTTTCAATATCACGTTTAAGATAACGTCATAAGTTATATATATCTTTATTAATGTTTTATTCGGCAAATTTAACGTGTTCCGTTCTATCTTAATCCGATTTCTCTCCAATAATAAAATGGTTAAATTCGCAGTGGATTGATAAATTATATTTTTAGTATATATTTGTTTGATTTCTAAACACCATCTTTGATCAAGATGGAATCCCGGTTCTGGACTAGACTCCTCCCACACAGGAGTAAAAAATCTTATAGAATATTAAATCTAATTACCTCGCGACACAGCCCATGTGGGGCCTGGCACACCAGTCTTACGATATCCTGAATAAAAGCAAAACGTATTAAACAAAATCTTGAAAAATAATGCAGAAGTCTCACAGAGACGAAGCTATTTAAATATGAGAAAAGTGGATGGAAGCCTCTTATCAGATGGCTCATATTACGATGGAAATGGTGAAAGTTGCATTGTGTAGAGTGATCACTTAAGCCAGCTCATACAGGTTATAAGCCCTGAGCCATCAAATAAGAAACTTCCATTCACTTTACTCATATATAAATAGCCTCGTCTCTGTGAGACTTTTATAATTTATCCTTAATTAATCATCCCTCTGGAGACCAAATCCAGTAAATGTGTTCTTAGAACATCCTTTCACATAAAAATATTGTTAAAAAATCTTGAAAGTTTGTTATATTATCAATGCGAGGTAGAGTGGTTGACTCCATAAGTAAAATCTTTGTTCATGTTTTACTCTGCAGGTAATTCATATGTTCGGCGTATTTTTCAACTCTTAATTTTCTTTGGTTCTGTAAAATAAAATTTAACATGTTCCGTTATATTTTAATCTAATTTCTCTCCAATAATAAAATGGTTAAATTCGTAGCGGATTGATTACCATTTGTAATATATATTTGTTTGATTTCTAAACACTATAATTGATTATGATGGGTTCTTGGTTCTGGACTGGCCTCCTCACCTGTTCTGAATAATGTTATTATTACGACAGTGCTGAATTATGAAAACTTACACAGAAATATAGAATTTTTCAGAATATAAAATCGAATTACCTCGCGGCACAGCCCATGTGGATCCTGCCAAACCAGTGTTACGATATCCTGAATATATACAAAGGACATTAAACAAAATTTTGAAAGTTTATTACATGTATTTTACGACAAGCAATGGATAACTCCATAATTAAAATCTTTATTCATTTTTTTTACTCTGCAGCCAATCCATAAATTCGGTGTATTTTTCCACTCTTAATTTTCTTTAGTTCTGGAAATTAAAATTGATCCTAGATATACTCGTATTGTAGATGTCTCATGGAGACGAATTTATATTAAACGTATTAAACAAAATCTTGAAAAATAACGTATAGAAGTCTCACAGAGGCGAATCTATTTAAATATGAGAAGAGTGGATGGAAGTCTCATGAATCAGATGGCTCATATTACGTTGAAATTGGTGAACGTTGTGTAAGGTGATCACTTAAGCCAGCTCATACAGGTTATAAGCCCTGAGCCATCAAATAAGAGACTTCCATCCACTTTTCTCGTATATAAATAGCCCCGTTTCTGTGAGACTTTTATAATTTATCCTTAATTAATTAACCATCCCTCTGGGGACCAAATCCAGTAACTGTGTTCTTAGAACATCCTTTCACATAAAAATATTGTTAAAAAATCTTGAAAGTTTGTTATATTATCAATGCAAGGTACAGTGGTTGACTCCATAAGTAAAATCTTTGTTCATGTTTTACTCTGCAGGTAATTCATATGTTCGGCGTATTTTTCAACTCTTAATTTTCTTTAATAAGTTCTGTAAAATAAAATTTAACATGTTCCGTTATATTTTAATCTAATTTCTCTCCAATAATAAAATGGTTAAATTCGTAGCCGATTGATAACCATTTGTAATATATATTTGTTTGATTTCTAAACACCATAATTGATTATGATGGGTTCTTGGTTCTGGACTGGCCTCCTCACCTGTTCTGAATAACGTTATTATTACGACAGTGCTGAAGTATGAAAACCTACACAGAAATATAGAATTTTTTCAGAATATAAAATCGAATTACCTCGCGGCACAGCCCATGTGGATCCTGCCAAACCAGTGTTACGATATCCTGAATATATACAAAAGACATTAAACAAAATTTTGAAAGATCTCTCATAGAGACGAATTTCTATCAGAAATTCGTCTCTGTGAGTCTCTGGAGTGGGATTCGAACCCGCGACCTTTGGATCACGAGGCGAGCTACTCTTCAAATATGTAGTGTTTTTTTTGTAGAGGTATAGTACTTTAAAATGTAATAAAATGCATAAAAACCGTGGTAATGGTTATTGTATTGGCTGTATTAGAAAGAAGCGTTTAGTATATAGTTTTTTTAGAGATTTATTTTTCGAATTGGCAACACTTTTTCCAGCAACAGACAATTGCAGTCGTCACTCTGTTTACACATGTACCGTCCTCTCCTAGCTCGCACGTCGCATATTACCGAACCATCTCAGATTTATTATATCGACAATGCTAGGTCATCCGCATAATTAATTATTAAAGTATATAGTAACAAAATCAAAAATAAAATTATGTGTAATGTATTATGTAAATAATCAATTTTCAGTTGGATACGAACTTACCTAGTGGTATAGACTACACAAAATAATATTAAGTATTAAATGTAAGAATATGGTTATTTTGTTCGTTTAAATATATAAAAATACCCAAAATTATTCAATTCAATTACTTAATATAAATTTTACCGCATTGCGAAAGCTTTTTGACCAGAAGCATTACACAGTTCACCGAAAGGATGATAATAGGTCTATAATTAATTATTTATCCGGTGCATTCAACATTTTGAAGTCCATTTTATAATTGATAATGTGCTTTTTGTTATTATAAGGAGATTTTACATTTACATAAACATTGTTATTTGCAAGAAGTTACATATTTTTACATATCTAACATTTGTAGGAATTGCGTTTTCATTGATCTCTTGCATCTAAAATGAAATGTTTAATAAACAATCATTTAAATTATTTAATTTTGCGACATCTAACTCGTGATTCGCACTACAGTTTGCGTTACTTCATTTCTTTTAAACGTCTCACTAACTTTCCATGATTTTTTTTTTAAATCAGATCATTTAAAAATAAATTTAAATATTATCATTAATTTATTGTAGGATACAAAACAAAGGAAGCAATGTCCAATAAGTAAAAAAAATATTTTGAATGCAGTCTCCGAGGATTACTATTTTTCAATATTTTCTACAAAATCTCGCATTCAATAGATTATAAATTAATAATCCTCGATGACTGCATTAATTTTTTTTGATATTGCTGCCTTTGCTTTTATACCCCACAATTATAAGTTTGGATATACACTTACCTGATGGAATAGTCCAGGTGCCCGGAGGCGTATGACGATAGTGATTATCTAAGGAAACAATTTAAAAAAATATATTATAATTTTATTCAGTCCATGTAGATTTGTAATTGAAGTAATTTACAAAAATTTTGAAGAATTGTAAAACAATTGAAGTAATTTATAGAAATTTTTTCGTCTTATGAAAAAGAATAAATTTTATTATTACAAGCACGCATGTATTTTACTTTTATACCCCACAATTATAAGTTCGGACATAAACTACTTACCAGGTCCTGAAGGCGTATGACGATAGTAATTGCCTTCGAAAGTATGTTCATAAAAATTATATTTTATTCAGTCCATGTCGATTTGTAATTGAAGTAATTTATAGAAATTTTGGAGATTTGAAATACAATTGAAGTAAATTATAGAAATTTTGTAAAATTGAAAAACAATTTAAGTAATTTATAAAAAAAAATCGTTTTGAGGAAAAAAAAAATATATAATTACAAGGAAGCATATATTACTCGTACAATCATATTTTAAAAGCATATATACGCTTTGGTTGACATCGTTCTCCTAACATAAAATGCAAACAAATTTCAAGTATTAATAAAATTCATTTTATATTACTTTTACGATTATGTGTTTAATTTAAAAAATGTTTTATCCGTTTAACTGATTAAACCACCTTAGGGCCGGTTGTTTCAAGTTGGAGTAAAGTTAAAGTTCGTTTAAAGCGTAGATTTTTACGGAAACGGATCGTTTGATTGGTGGAAAACGCAAAAATCTATTCTTTAAACGAATTTTTACTTAAATCCAACATGAAACAACCGGGCCTTAGGGAGTTTGAAATTTAGGTAGAAATTGTTTGACCTTTTACAAGTAGATGAAAAATTTCAAAATATTTGAGATATTTTTTAAACTTCAAGAAATCCTAACATTCATACCGTTGAATCGATTTAAACTTTTCATAAAAGTGATCACTTTACACAATGTAACGTTCACCAATTCCACCCTATCATGGGTTGTCACTTAAGCCAGCCGCACGATAGGTTGTAAGCCCTATAAACACCCAAAGACTACGATACCTTCTCATATAACTGGCTTTGTCTATGTAAGATAGTGAATAATTTACTAGCTGTTCGTACCCGGCGTTGTGCGGGTTAATGATTTAGTAAAAATAAGTTTGTGGGAGAAACAGAAGTTCCAATGTTTTCCAAGGCTGTAATTAAAATATTGTTTCCATTTAATCTAGGCTGGGATGGATGGGATGTCCAAGGGGTAATGTGGATACATGTTTTCCCCACATTTTTAACTTAATCTTTAACCCGTTCAACGCCGGGTACGAACAAGCTAGTTAACTCAATATATTTATAAATAATAGCCATAATATAAATATTTAATAATAAATGTGTTATTCTGATGTATAAGCAATAATACTGTTAAGGTTTCAATATCCGTTTAATAGTTTTTGCGTTAAAGAGTAACAAACAAACATACATACATCCTCACAAACTTTCACATTTATAATATTACTAGGATGATTGATATATTTACTTACTAAGCGGTTGATACTGGCTCAAAGAGGAAGGATAGCCGTACGGGTAATTTTTAAATAAATAAAATCATTCCATTTCTGGAAATTAAAATTGAACCTAGATATACTCATATTGTAGATCTCTCATAGAGACGAATTTATATTTCTGTGTGGGGAAGTAGATATGGAAGTCTTTTTGAGTGTTCATAGGGATTACGATCTATCGTACCGCTGGCTTAAGTGAATCATTAAGCCTAATTAATACTTTATAATATGTAACATTCATCAGTTTCCATATATAAATACAGCTTCGTCTCTATGAGTCATCCATTATATATCTTGATTAATTATATCCCCCTGGAGATAAAATCCAGTATTGTGTTCTTGAAAGATTTGTACATACTCAAAATATTTTTAACATCTTAATCCAACTTTTTTGCAATAATAATATAGTTTATTACGTAGTGGATTGATAAACTTCATTCGTAATATTAGTTTTATTTCTAAACACCATCTTTGAATGTCAAAAAATTCTAGTTTTCAATACTCTTATCACAAACTCGTATAATTTTATAATAATATTATATTATATTTGTTTACTGATTTAGGCAGATTTATATCATATTGGATATAATTTATAAATAATTATTTTTCGGAACCTTAAGAATTCTTCAAGAACGAATGAATGGCATGCAAATTAAAGAAGCTATGAAGATATTTCGCTTTTTTTTATTACCATACTTTTGCATTATTTGATTATATCTTATTCATTCAGGTATACTTTCTTTATTTACAAGATTTAGGACTTGAAGATTAGGTAAATTTTAACTAGAGTAATGACTCTAGAATGTAGATGTAATAAATTGAGGTATGTTTTTATAAATTTTATAACTTGAAATATTGTGTAAATAATCGCAAACAAAAGATTCACAAATATAAGTAGAGCCTACCCTAACAAATCATTTTAACTATGTAAAATTATGCCAACCCATAACAAATATAAACATGGAATCAATGATAATTAAAAAAACTCAGCAACAGCAATAAAAATATGGTGTAATAAGAAAAACAAATAAATTTTATGGCGACAAAACAAAAGGCACAAAAATTATAAAACTACTAAACATACTTTCGAATGGTGTCAAAAATTAAACTAACAAAAATAAAGTGAAAAAATCGAAAATGAAGAATGATTAAAGAGATTATGATTGCGAAAATTAAATGCATCGTAATGTAAGATGAATACGCATTTTTTAAAATAATATTATGTCTAATTTAAAAAGAATATGTTTTTTTTTTTCTTCAAAGGTGAACACAAACAGATTGTTACGTAATTTTATTCATTTGTTTGTTATTGTGTTCTTGTAAATTATAAGAAATAAATAAATAAAATTAAAAATAAAAAGAATACAAATATTAATAATAAAATATTTTCAATCATTACCCATTTGTGCAACAATTATTCCAAATAGCGAGAGAATGACGGATATGCGTAGTATGAAATCTAGGTGCGCCATTGTATTAGATTTCCTATACCATAATACATTTTTAATATTTATAATATGAGGATGAAGAGTGTGAGCGGGGAGATCGTTGTACAGGGTACCAAAAAATTACCAATATTCAAGATATAATATATATTTGTATAAAAGATCTATTTTATTCTTAACTGTGATTCAGATTTCTAGTCAATCAGTAATTGCTCACCAAATTGCGGATGAGTTTCACCTTGATATCACCAATAATCGCGAATCATTTTATTGTCAACATTGAATCACTGTCCATGATTGTGTGTTCGTCATCGACTCTGCTTATCATATAGAGAGATAGAGTGTTTGAGCTTAAACCTGGTGATGAATTCATGAAAACAATTTCAAAAGCCTTTTTCTTCCAATGCACACACTTCTTCTTTATACTATTTTATTGCACGTTTCAAATGTGTAATTTACCTTGCATCGTAAATTAATACGGTCGGCTCAAGTTAAAATAAAATAAATTGTTTTCTCACCTATCAAATACTACGTTAAATAAAATTTATGTCTTTATAAATACATTTTTAAATTTATATTCATTCCTGCATTATTTGGTTTTTGATATATCGTATTTAAATGTTAGCTTTTCAAATTTAATTTTATAAAAATTGTCAGAAATATAGTTTGCTTCACGTAGTTTCCATTCGATAAATGGGACGTATAATAAATTTAGCAATCAATTGCTAATGTTTGTACGTAACTTTTCAAATTGTAGGCTTTTATTATTTGCCCCCCAAAAAGTGAATGAGCTACTTTCATGTTTTGTCATGATGTCAGATCTCGCTAGTCAGTCACATTTAATATATTCCTTGTAAATAGTAGATACTTCTGTCTATTTGACTTAGCAATTTCCAGCTTTTTAAATAAGAATTATTAGTCATAATGCCTAATTAAACTACCTTAAAAAATTCTTTCCTTATCAATAAGCGCTTGAAAGGAAATATTTAAGTTTTACAAATTTGACTGAGGAAAAAACGAAATTTTCCTACTGATTTTCAATTTTCTGCAATTTTTATTTCATTGTTTCCAGTTTGGCGTGATTTACATAATTGTAAAAGATAACATCTGATGTAAAAGACAATCCCCGAGATAAATTCCCATTTAGGAAGGTGGGCAGGGCTCAATGCACTTTTAAGTATTGAATAGTTACGATAAATACTGCATTGAAAATTAAAGTGTAACATTTGACCACGGATGAAATTAAGTTTTTATCTCCAATCATTTAAGCGTCACAAACTGGTTACTTAAGGGGAAAAATAACATTTCGTTCAAACAACGGATTTCATTTTTTTTCATTCATTTTAACCACTTTTACCTACATTTCAATTTTTTTTACCATTGGGGTAAATTTACCGGATAATTAATATAGCAAGTAAATTGATGGGAATAAATATATTTTATTTCTAAACCTCAGGTCAGTGTTCTTACAGTGGCGCCATAAAAAATATTCAAAGTATAATTTGTATTCTGTTCCCAATAATGAGTATTTACAGTATCGATTAATTAATATGTTGTCTTTTAATAAATCAATGATGTTTACATAATGGTAACTTTAATGTAACGAATGTGTATGATTCAGTAGTCTGAAGATAGAGTAAAAGATCAATGCTAGAAGCATACGCATACGGGATAAGTTGTGATAAGATAACGGTCATAACACATCCATCTGACAGTTCTAACACATTCAGCTGAAGCCATTAATTGGTGTTGAATCTGAAGGAAGTGTGTGAAGAGAGCTTCTTTCTTTGTCTTTGGCTCGCATAAAATCACTCTGTGTCGGACCATAAGATGGTCGGAGTTTGTAGATTTTTAAACGACTTTCTTCAACCCTGCTTAAAGATTGAATTGCAGTCCGTGATTTAGATACAGCGTGTAAGAAGAACCATGTAAAGAATTTATTAATTTATTATTGAAACCCCTTTTCACAATGCATCCACTTCTCCAGAGATTAAAACAAATAATAATATAATTTATGAGTCCATTCTAATAAATTGCACTATTATCACATTTGTGAAATAGCAAATTATAAATGTGTTTATTTTCGTTTTGTTTATTTGTTTTTTACTATTTGTATGTAAATTGAATTCCTTATTTCTTCGATAAATATTAATTTTAAATCGAATCAATTACGACAAGGTTATTTTATTTCACTTTATTTCAAATTTTTGTGATATATATGATTGCTCTGAATCCATTTTTTTATTAAATGGTATCCCTCCCTATACGTGCAGTATACAGTTACTTTCGGAACCAATTCTAGCGAATTAAATAAAATACTGAGCAACGTTTGGACGAATATTTTATTTTTATTTTACTGCGGATAAGTAGTATAACTCTCTACAGCCTTAAGACAATAAATAAAAAGTATGATCTTTTGTTAATCATATTTACCGGTTTTCGGTAGACCTCAAAAATTATTTTGCCTTACTAGAATTTTACCGAATATCATCGGAATATAGGCATACACTCATATAGCAGCGAGCACAAAAAGGGGTTTCTACCATTGAAATATAGTTATTTGTTATTATTTATCAATTTTTTTCTCCTGTTCACCTTTTCTCTATTTTGTTCTCCTTTTTTACTTTTTCTCAACAAATTATAAAGTAGCAAACTTATTATGGGATGTATTACTAATTTATCTTTTAATTTATGTAAAAGTATTGTAAATTGTGTTTTACTTCATTTATTTTTTTGGGAAAAATATAAGGTCTACAGATTTCCGAGTTTTTTCCTACACTTGTCCAATCCTTCTCTCCCAGTTTTCACGGGCTGCGTTTAACACATTTAACAATAATTTATATTTAATATTTTAAGTTTTTTTAATTCTTTTAAAAATGTCGGCGATGCTCAACATATTTTTGCTACCGTCCGAAACTTAAAAAAAAAAACAAATTAAACGGCCGGAGATGGGGCTTGAACCCCGGGCCAGCAAACCCGAAGGCGGCAATGATAGCGATGTAGCTATAGCCAAGCCTGCATTATCCATCAAAAATACAGTACATATAGGATTTAGCAAAGACACGAACCATTTAATGTTCCGACCAATCGCCAGCGTTTAGAATAGTACATTTAATTGCCGGCAAGGGAAATATTAAAAAAATGATAAAATATTTTGGCAAAAATCGTTATTACTATTTCATGGGTGTCGGCTATGAATAAATAAATACTTATTCTTCAGGAACTGGAATGGGTAAGTACCGTCATTTTTGACGGTTTACAGATAGTATTTAATATATTTTTTGTATGTATCTTTAATAAAATAGAATGTGAAATTATCTTTTTAATTATTTATCAGAAACTTTGTCTTGTATATTAAATTAAATAAATCTCAGGTTTGTCAAATCGTATATTTATTAAATATGCAAAGCATTACAATATGGTTTTCAGTTCTGAGATATGATTTGGGCTCAGGCGGCAAACTGACAAGACTGGCTGACTCCCGAGAGATTCTTCTTAATTTCGCTGCAAAGTATCGCCATCGTCTCCGAGGTATTGAGAGCATCAATCATTCCAAGAAAAGAACATCCATACCGGTTATCTCTAGACATCTGAAACAATACAACAAATCGATTAAATTAAATATAAATACAGATAAATTAAGTCTGATTACCGATACTAGATTACGTTACAGAAAACAAATATATCGAAGGTTATTTAAAATATTATGTTTTATTTTAACTTTGTAATACACACACAATCATCCGTATTCTGAAAATAACAATGTCTGGATCTTTAAGATCTTTATCCCAACACTTAATAGACGATAATAAAAATTAAAAATGTCCAGAGCAGATTTTGTAATTCTACGGCTCAAATACACTGTATTAGAAGATGATATAAGAAGATTGTTTCTTACAGTCGTATTAATTTCTTCATCCACAGCGTCCAGATGAAATATCGTGGCTAAACTTGTCATGACCACGTTCGGCGTTACCGCGTATTCAAATCTTCCCATCTTGACAGATAACAATTTACATCTTTCTCCCTCCCTCATAGAAACAAACACCGACGTAACGCTATCTCTCGTTTATTTTTAATTTTTATTATCGTCTATTAAGTGTTGGGATAAAGATCTTAAAGATCCAGACATATCTGTCAAAAAATGTCAAGGTATGTATATGTAATTATATTAATTTTTGAGTTGAACAAATCAAAACTGATGGTATTTGCGGAGGAAAGTAAAACAACATGTGAAACACTACAAGGCGATGAATTTTTGGAACAAGTGGATGAGTTTGTGTATTATAATGTGTTCAATAGAAGATAGAAGGCTGAGAAAGATATCGAAAGGACAGTGACCCCAGGAAAAAAGGTGAAAATAATTTTAAAAGCAATAATTTCTGATAGAAATATGTCTACACAATTGAAATTTGGTACCAACACTGATGTATGGAAGTGAAGCCGGGAGCTGGCACAAGAGGAACGAAAGTATTGAATGCATTGGAAACGAGGTACTTAGACGTACGTGTGAAAATCCATTTAGGTTAGTGTAAATTATGAACAAATGAGAAAAGACAATTAAACTGATCTTAACCATAAGTTAATAGAATTAGATTTTTTAGATAGATTTTAGATAGAAAGTCAATAGAAAGAAAATAAAACTGATCTTAACCATAAGTCAATAGAATTAAAAAAGGTTCGCTCGGATGGTTTGGGCGAATGAATGAGGAAAGAATGATAAGAAAGGTACATGACATAAGTGTTAACGACGCCAGAATGACCAGATTAATCAGATTTTACTTTGCCTTTAATATATAATGAATATGCCTATTTATGACTATCTACGAGAGAGACTTATAAATCCTCTTTATTATCCGTACAGTTACAGAAAAAAAAATGTATTGTTTATTTATGATGTTGATAATAACTATGTAATAATGCATAGGGTATTCACTTTAAATTAGTATTAACTTACTCGACGGTATGAGCCAGGTCTCTGGAGGCAAGAAACGGTACGAATCACCTTTAAAAACATGAAAAAATAGAGAGTATATATAGAATATAGATGAGAGATATATATATATATATATATATGATATATAATATATATAGATAGATATATATATTATATAGATATAATATATATATTTTAAAATTAAATAGAGATGTGAACACGGAATACATGTCACATCAATATTATTACTATTTTCAAACTAAGCTAAACGCTTGTCATATGTAAATAGGACTAACTTGCTGGTCTGGAGTGGGATTCGAACCCGCGACCTTTGGATCACGAGGCGAGCTACTCTTCAAAGATATAGTGTGTTTTTTTAGAGGTATAGTATTTTAAAATGTAATAAAATGCATAAAAACCGTGGTAATGGCTATGGTATTGGCTGTATTAGAAAGAAGCGTTTAGTATATAGTTTTTTTAGAGATTTATTTTTCGAATTGGCAACACTTTTTCCAGCAACAGACAATTGCAGTCGTCACTCTGTTTACACATTTCATTTAATTCAATTTGAAAAAACCAATAAAATTTCTAAAAATCCGAAATTATACTATAATTATTAATTTTTTTTAACGAAAATTTGATAGGTCTTTTTGATCGTCGCCACGAGTCTACTTGCCAAGTTTCAGCTCGATTGGATCACGGAAAAAGGGTCGAAAATCGATCCAAAGTTTTTGTTGACGGCAAGCAAGCAGACGCCACGAGTTAATATAAAGGGAGTAAATACCCAAAATTATTCAATTCAATTACTTAATATAAATTTTACCGCGTTGCGAAATGGCTAAGCTTTTTGACCAGAAGCATTACACAGTTCACCGAAAGGATGATAATAGGTCTATAATTAATTCTTTATCCGGTGTTTGGCATTCAACATTTTGGAGTCCATTTTATAATTGATAATGTGCTATTTGTGATTATAAGGAGATTTTACATTTACATAAACATTGTTATTTGCAAGAAGTTACATATTTTTACATATCTAACATTTGTAGGAATTGCGTTTTCATTGATCTCTTGCATCTAAAATAAAATGTTTGATAAACAATCATTTAAATTAATTAATTTTGCGACATCTAACGCGTGGTTCGCACTACAGTTTGCGTTACTCCATTTCTTTTAAACATCTCACTAACTTTCCATGATTTTTTTTATAACTCAGATCAATTAAAAATAAATTTAAATATTATCATTAATTTATTGTAGTATACAAAACAAAGGCAGCAATGTCCAATAAGTAAAAAAAATATTTTGAATGCAGTCTTCGAGGATTACTATTTTTCAATATTTTCTACAAAATCTCGCATTCAGTAGATTATAAATTAATTATCCTCGATGACTGCATTAATTTTTTTTGATATTGCTGCCTTTGCTTTTATACCCCACAATTATAAGTTTGGATATACACTTACCTGTTGGAATAGTCCAGGTGCCCGGAGGCGTATGACGATAGTAATTATCTACGGAAACTATTTAAAAATATATATATATTATAATTTTATTCAGTTCATGTAGATATGTAATTGAAGTAATTTACAGAAATTTTGAAGAATTGTAAAACAATTGAAGTAATTTATAGAAATTTTGAAAAATTGATAAACAATTTAAGTAATTTATAAAAAAAAATCGTTTTGTGAAAAATAATAAATTTTATTATTACAAGGAAGCATATATTACTCGTATGTATGCTTTAGTTGACATCGTTCTCCTAACATAAAATGCAAACAAATTTCAAGTATTAATAAAATTCATTTTATATTACTTTTACGATTATGTGTTTAATTTAAAAAATATTTTATCCGTTTAACTGATTAAACCACCTTAGTGCCGGTTGTTTCAAGTTGGAGTAAAGTAAAAGTTCGTTTAAAGCGTAGATTTTTACGGAAACGGATCGTTTGATTGGTGGAGAACGCAAAAATCTATGCTTTAAACGAATTTTTACTTAAATCCAACTTGAAACAACCGGGCTTTAGGGAGTTTGAAATTTAGATAGAAATTGGTGTACTTTTTACAAGTAGATGAAAAATTTCAAGATATGCGAGATATTTTTTAAACTTCGAAAAATCTTACCATTCGTACCGTTGAATCGATTTAAACTTCTCATAAAAAGGAATGTATGTATGACCTATCGTACGGCTGGCTTAAGTGATCACTTTACGCAATGTAATGTTCACCAATTCCACCCTATCATGGGTTGTCACTTAAGCCAGCCGTACGATAGGTTGTAAACCCTATAAACACCCAAAGACTACGATACCTTCTCATATAACTGGCTTTGTCTATGTAAGATAGTGAATAATTTACTAGCTGTTCGTACCCGGCGTTGTGCGGTTAATGATTAAGTAAAAATAAGTTTTTGGGAGAAACAGAAGTTCCAATGTTTGCCAAGACTGTAATAAAAATATTGTTTCCATTTAATATAGGCTGGGATGGATGGGATGTCCAAGGGGTAATGTGGATACATGTTTTCCCCCACATTTTTAACTTAATCTTTAACCCGTTCAACGCCGGGTACGAACAAGCTAGTTAACTCAATATATTTATAAATAATAGCCATAATATGAATATTTAATAATAAATGTGTTATTCTGATGTATAAGCAATAATACTGTTAAGGTTTCAATATCCGTTTAATACTTTTTGCGTGAAAGAGTAACAAACAAATATTCATACATCCTCACAAACTTTCACATTTATAATATAACTAGGAAGATTGATATATTTACTTACTAAGCGGTTGATACTGGCTCAAAGAGGAAGAATAGCCGTACGGGTAATTTTTAAATAAATAAAATCATTTCATTATAAAAACAAAGCATTTTTAGTTTATTTTTTTGTATTGAAGTGTAACATTGTGCGTAGAAGACATTAAATATGGCAATTTGGAATTTAGTTACATATATATATTCGTATATTGTATAGGTTATACACAATAGTTTTTGAGCAAGTTGCTACCAAATTAGGCATACGCCTGCGGTTCAACAGTTTACTTATACTGAACAAAAAAAAAAATTCTTACATATAGCAAAGCGTTAATATATAAAATTAAAAAATGATGACGAAAGAAAAATAAAACAAAAAAATAAAAGGCATAAAACTAAAAGCAGCAAAATTAAAAAAAATATTCAAATGAGGTCACAGAGAAATACTAATTTAGAAAATTTAGAATGTGTTAGATTACTAATTTGGAAATGAAATCGAGATTTTAAAGAAAATAGCTCTTTCTCTTCCAAAACCATATTTTCAAATCACTATTACAAGCTAAAACAGCAATATCCGCGTATTGTAAAAAGCAACGGCAGCAAAATCCTCATTAACCAATCAACCCCCAAGGATGTGTCACGTGACAAAATGTCCACTTCATACTAAAGTGAGAGTTGATATCAATTTTAGATTGAATTATCATAGCAAAGTCAGCGATATCCAATTATGTAAACAGCAAACGCAGCAATGTTCACTATTTGGTAGCAAATACAGAAATATCCGTACTTTAAATAAAGGTTACATATTTATTTATATACGCATACGAAAGGAAAACTGAGGCGACATTTTTTTTTTTCATAAACTTATTTCCAATAAGATCTAGGTTTCATAGATTCCAGAAAAATTTCCTTGAGTAGTGACAGATTTTCCGTATTTATCTCAATAACATCTCTGTGGGATATTGCTGCCTTTTCTTTAATACCTCTCAAATATTACCAGTTTTAAATTAAATATGTTAAAATGTTAGTATCCCCAAATAAGATATATTACGCTGTTTAGATTTATTTGCATATTTGTCTTCGTTAAAAAAAAAATAGCGTTGCAAAATGCATAATACAAATAGAATCATAGTAACATAGATATTTAAATAAATAACTGAAGCCAGAAATGCATCAGGTGGTTGGAGCCATCGTTAGAAAAATTAGATATCAGTTTTATAATTGATAATGTGCTTTTTGTGATTATAAGGAGATTTTACATTTACATAAACATTGTTATTTGCAAGAAGTTACATATTTTTACATATCTTACATTTGTAGGAATTGCGTTTTCATTGATCTCTTGCATCTAAAATAAAATGTTTGATAAACAATCATTTAATTTTGCGACATCTAACACGTGGTTCGCACTACAGTTTGCGTTACTCCATTTCTTTTAAACATCTCACTAACTTTCCATGATTTTTTTTATAACTCAGATCAATTAAAAATAAATTTAAATATTATCATTAATTTATTGTAGTATACAAAACAAAGGCAGCAATGTCCAGTAAGTAAAAAAAATATTTTGATTGCAGTCTTCGAGGATTACTATTTTTCAATATTTTCTACAAAATCTCGCATTCAGTAGATTATAAATTAATAATCCTCGATGACTGCATTAATTTTTTTTTATATTGCTGCCTTTGCTTTTATACCCCACAATTATAAGTTTGGATATACACTTACCTGATGGAATAGTCCAGGTGCCCGGAGGCGTATGACGATAGTGATTATCTAAGGAAACAATTTAAAAAAATATATTATAATTTTATTCAGTCCATGTAGATTTGTAATTGAAGTAATTTACAAAAATTTTGAAGAATTGTAAAACATTTGAAGTAATTTATAGAAATTTTTTCGTCTTATGAAAAAGAATAAATTTTATTATTACAAGCACGCATGTATTTTACTTTTATACCCCACAATTATAAGTTCGGACATAAACTACTTACCAGGTCCTGAAGGCGTATGACGATAGTAATTGCCTTCGAAAGTATGTTCATAAAAATTATATTTTATTCAGTCCATGTCGATTTGTAATTGAAGTAATTTATAGAAATTTTGAAGATTTGAAATACAATTGAAGTAAATTATAGAAATTTTGTAAAATTGAAAAACAATTTAAGTAATTTATAAAAAAATCGTTTTGAGAAAAATAATGAATTTTGTTATTACAAGGAAGCATATATTACTCGTACAAGCATATTTTAAAAGCACATATACGCTTTGGTTGACATCGTTCTCCTAACATAAAATGCAAACAAATTTCAAGTATTAATAAAATTCATTTTATATTACTTTTACGATTATGTGTTTAATTTAAAAAATGTTTTATCCGTTTAACTGATTAAACCACCTTAGGGCCGGTTGTTTCAAATTGGAGTAAAGTAAAAGTTCGTTTAAAGCGTAGATTTTTACGGAAACGGATCGTTTGATTGGTGGAGAATCTATGCAAAAATCTATGCTTTAAACGAATTTTTACTTAAATCCAACTTGAAATAACCGGGCTTTAGGGAGTTTGAAATTTAGATAGAAATTGGTTGACTTTTTACAAGGAGATGAAAAATTTCAAGATATGCGAGATATTTTTTAAACTTCGAGAAATCTTACCATTCGTACCGTTGAATCGATTTAAACTTCTCATAAAAAGGAATGTATGTATGACCTATCGTACGGCTGGCTTAAGTGATCACTTTACGCAATGTAATGTTCACCAATTCCACCCTATCATGGGTTGTCACTTAAGCCAGCCGTACGATAGGTTGTAAGCCCTATAAACACCCAAAGACTACGATACCTTCTCATATAACTGGCTTTGTCTATGTAAGATAGTGAATAATTTACTAGCTGTTCGTACCCGGCGTTGTGCGGTTAATGATTAAGTAAAAATAAGTTTTTGGGAGAAACAGAAGTTCCAATGTTTGCCAAGACTGTAATAAAAATATTGTTTCCATTTAATATAGGCTGGGATGGATGGGATGTCCAAGGGGTAATGTGGATACATGTTTTCCCCCACATTTTTAACTTAATCTTTAACCCATTCAACGCCGGGTACGAACAAGCTAGTTAACTCAATATATTTATAAATAATAGCCATAATATGAATATTTAATAATAAATGCTTGTTGGTCTTGTGGTTAGGACACTGGCCTCGTGATCCAAAGGTTGCGGGTTCGATCCTCACTCCAGACTAGCAAGTTAGTCCTATTTTCATAGTACAAGCGCTTAGCTTAGTTTGAAAATAGTAAGAATATTGATGTGACACGTATTCCGTGTTCACATCTCTATTTTTTTAAAAAAAAAAAAAAAAAAAAGTGTTATTCTGATGTATAAGCAATAATACTGTTAAGGTTTCAATATCCGTTTAATAGTTTTTGCGTGACAACAAACAAATATTCATACATCCTCACAAACTTTTACATTTATAATATAACTAGGAAGATTGATATATTTACTTACTAAGCGGTTGATACTGGTTCAAAGAGGAAGAATAGCCGTACGGGTAATTTTTAAATAAATAAAATCATTTCATTATAAAAACAAAGCATTTTTAGTTTATTTTTTTGTATTGAAGTGTAACATTGTGCGTAGAAGACATTAAATATGGCAATTTGGAATTTAGTTACATATATATATATTCGTATATTGTATAGGTTATACACAATAGTTTTTTAGCAAGTTGCTACCAAATTAGGCATACGCCTGCGGTTCAACAGTTTACTTATACTGAACAACAAAAAAAAATTCTTACATATAGCAAAGCGTTAATATATAAAATTAAAAAATGATGACGAAAGAAAAATAAAACAAAAAAATAAAAGGCATAAAACTAAAAGCAGCAAAATTAAAAAAAATATTCGAATGAGGTCACAGAGAAATACTAATTTAGAAAATTTAGAATGTGTTAGATTGCTAATTTGGAACTGAATTCGAGATTTTAAAGAAAATAGCTCTTTCTCTTCCAAAACCATATTTTCAAATCACTATTAAAAGCTAAAACAGCAATATCCGCGTATTGTAAAAAGCAACGGCAGCAAAATCCTCATTAACCAATCAACCCCCAAGGATGTGTCACGTGACAAAACGTCCACTTCATACTAAAGTGAGAGTTGATATCAATTTTAGACTGAATTATCATAGCAAAGTCAGCGATATCCAATTATGTAAACAGCAAATGCAGCAATGTTCACTATTTGGTAGCAAATACAGAAATATCCGTACTTTAAATAAAGGTTACATATTTATTTATATACGCATACGAAAGGAAAACTGAGGCGACATTTTTTTTTTTCATAAACTTATTTCCAATAAGATCTAGGTTTCATAGATTCCAGAAAAATTTCCTTGAGTAGTGACAGATTTTCCGTATTTATCTCAATAACATCTCTGTGGGATATTGCTGCCTTTTCTTTAATACCTCTCAAATATTACCAGTTTTAAATTAAATATGTTAAAATGTTAGTATCCCCAAATAAGATATATTACGCTGTTTAGATTTATTTGCATATTTGTCTTCGTTAAAAAAAAAATAGCGTTGCAAAATGCATAATACAAATAGAATCATAGTAACATAGATATTTAAATAAATAACTGAAGCCAGAAATGCATCAGGGTGGTTGGAGCCATCGTTAGAAAAATTAGATATCAGTTTTATAATTGATAATGTGCTTTTTGTGATTATAAGGAGATTTTACATTTACATAAACATTGTTATTTGCAAGAAGTTACATATTTTTACATATCTTACATTTGTAGGAATTGCGTTTTCATTGATCTCTTGCATCTAAAATAAAATGTTTGATAAACAATCATTTAAATTAAATAATTTTGCGACATCTAACGCGTGGTTCGCACTACAGTTTGCGTTACTCCATTTCTATTAAACATCTCACTAACTTTCCATGATTTTTTTTATAACTCAGATCAATTAAAAATAAATTTAAATATTATCATTAATTTATTGTAGTATACAAAACAAAGGCAACAATGTCCAGTAAGTAAAAAAAATATTTTGATTGCAGTCTTCGAGGATTACTATTTTTCAATATTTTCTACAAAATCTCGCATTCAGTAGATTATAAATTAATAATCCTCGATGACTGCATTAATTTTTTTTTTATATTGCTGCCTTTGCTTTTATACCCCACAATTATAAGTTTGGATATACACTTACCTGATGGAATAGTCCAGGTGCCCGGAGGCGTATGACGATAGTGATTATCTAAGGAAACAATTTAAAAAAATATATTATAATTTTATTCAGTCCATGTAGATTTGTAATTGAAGTAATTTACAAAAATTTTGAAGAATTGTAAAACATTTGAAGTAATTTATAGAAATTTTTTCGTCTTATGAAAAAGAATAAATTTTATTATTACAAGCACGCATGTATTTTACTTTTATACCCCACAATTATAAGTTCGGACATAAACTACTTACCAGGTCCTGAAGGCGTATGACGATAGTAATTGCCTTCGAAAGTATGTTCATAAAAATTATATTTTATTCAGTCCATGTCGATTTGTAATTGAAGTAATTTATAGAAATTTTGAAGATTTGAAATACAATTGAAGTAAATTATAGAAATTTTGTAAAATTGAAAAACAATTTAAGTAATTTATAAAAAAAAAATCTTTTTTTAGGAAAAA
This sequence comes from Agrypnia vestita, assembly GCA_016648135.1. Lineage (NCBI taxonomy): Eukaryota > Metazoa > Arthropoda > Insecta > Trichoptera > Phryganeidae > Agrypnia > Agrypnia vestita. The sequence continues at coordinate 6,469 of JADDOH010005276.1, read as the reverse complement.
AAAAATATAATTACAAGGAAGCATATATTACTCGTACAATCATATTTTAAAAGCACATATACGCTTTGGTTGACATCGTTCTCCTAACATAAAATGCAAACAAATTTCAAGTATTAATAAAATTCATTTTATATTACTTTTACGATTATGTGTTTAATTTAAAAAATGTTTTATCCGTTTAACTGATTAAACCACCTTAGGGCCGGTTGTTTCAAATTGGAGTAAAGTAAAAGTTCGTTTAAAGCGTAGATTTTTACGGAAACGGATCGTTTGATTGGTGGAGAATCTATGCAAAAATCTATGCTTTAAACGAATTTTTACTTAAATCCAACTTGAAACAACCGGGCTTTAGGGAGTTTGAAATTTAGATAGAAATTGGTTGACTTTTTACAAGGAGATGAAAAATTTCAAGATATGCGAGATATTTTTTAAACTTCGAGAAATCTTACCATTCGTACCGTTGAATCGATTTAAACTTCTCATAAAAAGGAATGTATGTATGACCTATCGTACGGCTGGCTTAAGTGATCACTTTACGCAATGTAATGTTCACCAATTCCACCCTATCATGGGTTGTCACTTAAGCCAGCCGTACGATAGGTTGTAAGCCCTATAAACACCCAAAGACTACGATACCTTCTCATATAACTGGCTTTGTCTATGTAAGATAGTGAATAATTTACTAGCTGTTCGTACCCGGCGTTGTGCGGTTAATGATTAAGTAAAAATAAGTTTTTGGGAGAAACAGAAGTTCCAATGTTTGCCAAGACTGTAATAAAAATATTGTTTCCATTTAATATAGGCTGGGATGGATGGGATGTCCAAGGGGTAATGTGGATACATGTTTTCCCCCACATTTTTAACTTAATCTTTAACCCATTCAACGCCGGGTACGAACAAGCTAGTTAACTCAATATATTTATAAATAATAGCCATAATATGAATATTTAATAATAAATGCTTGTTGGTCTTGTGGTTAGGACACTGGCCTCGTGATCCAAAGGTTGCGGGTTCGATCCTCACTCCAGACTAGCAAGTTAGTCCTATTTTCATAGTACAAGCGCTTAGCTTAGTTTGAAAATAGTAAGAATATTGATGTGACACGTATTCCGTGTTCACATCTCTATTTTTTTAAAAAAAAAAAAAAAAAAAAGTGTTATTCTGATGTATAAGCAATAATACTGTTAAGGTTTCAATATCCGTTTAATAGTTTTTGCGTGACAACAAACAAATATTCATACATCCTCACAAACTTTTACATTTATAATATAACTAGGAAGATTGATATATTTACTTACTAAGCGGTTGATACTGGTTCAAAGAGGAAGAATAGCCGTACGGGTAATTTTTAAATAAATAAAATCATTTCATTATAAAAACAAAGCATTTTTAGTTTATTTTTTTGTATTGAAGTGTAACATTGTGCGTAGAAGACATTAAATATGGCAATTTGGAATTTAGTTACATATATATATATTCGTATATTGTATAGGTTATACACAATAGTTTTTTAGCAAGTTGCTACCAAATTAGGCATACGCCTGCGGTTCAACAGTTTACTTATACTGAACAACAAAAAAAAATTCTTACATATAGCAAAGCGTTAATATATAAAATTAAAAAATGATGACGAAAGAAAAATAAAACAAAAAAATAAAAGGCATAAAACTAAAAGCAGCAAAATTAAAAAAAATATTCGAATGAGGTCACAGAGAAATACTAATTTAGAAAATTTAGAATGTGTTAGATTACTAATTTGGAAATGAAATCGAGATTTTAAAGAAAATAGCTCTTTCTCTTTCAAAACCATATTTTCAAATCACTATTACAAGCTAAAACAGCAATATCCGCGTATTGTAAAAAGCAACGGCAGCAAAATCCTCATTAACCAATCAATCCCCGAGGATGTGTCACGTGACAAAATGTCCACTTCATACTAAAGTGAGAGTTGATATCAATTTTAGACTGAATTATCATAGCAAAGTCAGCGATATCCAATTATGTAAACAGCAAATGCAGCAATGTTCACTATTTGGTAGCAAATACAGAAATATCCGTACTTTAAATAAAGGTTACATATTTATTTATATACGCATACGAAAGGAAAACTGAGGCGACATTTTTTTTTTTCATAAACTTATTTCCAATAAGATCTAGGTTTCATAGATTCCAGAAAAATTTCCTTGAGTAGTGACAGATTTTCCGTATTTATCTCAATAACATCTCTGTGGGATATTGCTGCCTTTTCTTTAATACCTCTCAAATATTACCAGTTTTAAATTAAATATGTTAAAATGTTAGTATCCCCAAATAAGATATATTACGCTGTTTAGATTTATTTGCATATTTGTCTTCGTTAAAAAAAAATAGCGTTGCAAAATGCATAATGCAAATAGAATCATAGTAACATAGATATTTAAATAAATAACTGAAGCCAGAAATGCATCAGGGTGGTTGGAGCCATCGTTAGAAAAATTAGATATCAGTTTTATAATTGATAATGTGCTTTTTGTGATTATAAGGAGATTTTACATTTACATAAACATTGTTATTTGCAAGAAGTTACATATTTTTACATATCTAACATTTGTAGGAATTGCGTTTTCATTGTCTCACTAATTTTCCATGACTTTTTTAAAATCAGATCAATTAAAATTAAATTTAAATAATATCATTAATTTATTGTACGATAAAAAACAAAGGCAGCAATGTCCAATAAGTAAAAAAAATATTTTGAATGCAGTCCCCGAGGATTACTATTTTTCAATATTTTCTACAAAATCTCGCATTCAGTAGATTATAAATTAATAATCCTCGATGACCGCATTAATTTTTTTTTTTATATTGCTGCCTTTGCTTTTATACCCCACAATTATAAGTTTGGATACACACTTACCTGATGGAATAGTCCAGGTGCCCGGAGGCGTATGACGATAGTAATTATCTTCGGAAACAATGTCATAAAAAATATATTATTATTTTATTCAGTCCATGTAGATTTGTAATTGAAGTAATTTACCGAAATTTTGAAGAATTGTAAAACAATTGAAGTAATTTATAGAAATTTTGTAAAATTGAAAAAAAATTTAAGTAATTTATAAAAAAATCGTTTTGAGAAAAATAATGAATTTTGTTATTACAAGGAAGCATATATTACTCGTACAAGCATATTTTAAAAGCATATATACGCTTTGGTTGACATCGTTCTCCTAACATAAAATGCAAACAAATTTCAAGTATTAATAAAATTCATTTTATATTACTTTTAGGATTATGTGTTTAATTTAAAAAATGTTTTATCCGTTTAACGGATTAAACCACCTTAGGGCCGGTTGTTTCAAGTTGGAGTAAAGTAAAAGTTCGTTTAAAGCGTAGATCGTTTGATTGGTGGAGAATGCAAAAATCTATGCTTTAAACGAATTTTTAATTAAATTCAACTTGAAACAACCGGGCCTTAGGGAGTTTGAAATTTAGGTAGAAATTGGTTGCTTTTTACAAGGAGATAAAAATTTCAAGATATTCGAAATACTTTTTAAATTTCAAGAAATCTTAGATATATAAAAATAGCGTTGCAAAATGCATAATACAAATAGAATCATAATAACATAGATATTTAAATAAATAACTGAAGCCAGAAATGCATCAGGGTGGTTGGAGCCACTTAGAAAAATTAGATATCAATGAAATTTAACTTTAGATACATTTGTAATCAAATTATTTCCAACATTTACTTACTTAGTTGGGCCAGACTTAAAGCGAATACCGAAAGAAATAGAAATGCCGTCAGCGTCAAGCGTTGGTACGCCATTGTGGTAGATTCCGCGTATTGTATTATCTTTGTTGACATTTTTCTCGATTTTTATACTCTTAAACCGAAGATTTCCGGGGGAAGATCTTGCACATGTGTACATACTACGCGCTTAAATCGTATGCAAAACGCCAGACTTTTACAGATTTGTGCACTTTGCAGTTCCAAAATTTCGAAACGATACCAAGATTCATGAACCTTGACTCTCTGATGACAGACACTACAGAAAAGATCCAGAAACGCATATTGAGTTATTTCCGCCTCGAAAATGCTGACCTGAAACACTTAAATTTTAGTATACAAAATGCTCATCAGACCTTTCAACGTTCTCAAACACATGCAGCCTTGGAGATCCAGAACTCGAGAGAGACAGTACAAGAAAGAGATCAATGAAGGAAAAATTTTGGAAGAAGAAGAAGTTTTAGAGCCAATAGTAATGATAATGACGTACTTTGAAGTAATATAAATTATGTACCTATATATACTACATATATAAAATATATGTAATTTACATTTGTACATATTTTTTTCCAAGGACCGATAACCTCCCGTGAGGCCAACAAAATGCAGACCTTAGCAACTTTTTGTCCGTTAATATTTAGTTAATTCGTTGGTCATTAATTCTCTATCCAGTCATCGTTTAATTAATGAATAAACTTGATTTTATTATGAATATAATAAAATAAAGTTCATTCATCTAGTAATTTCTTCAATATCAGCCAGATCACTTCTTGGTAACATTATTTATATAAATGAAAAGAAAACACTTTGAATAAAACTACTATTTATCGATTTATTAACGAGTTACGGGGCCAATGGTCTCTTCATCAGGATACAACATACACCTAAAAATAAAATTCTATGTATAGACATCAACAAAACAAACAAGAAAACAGATAATAAATGTATGAGAGTTGAACTAATTAACAGCAAATAGGAATTTATTATTTATAATATTTTATTTACAATACGTTTGCTAACACTTTTTCTAATTTCTAAATTTTCTTCTTCTTCAAATGTAGAAAATTTATTTTGTGGTAACATAATTATAATTAATATAAATTAACTTTGTTTAAACCACTTATTTATTGAAACATGTTGGTTTTTTTCAATAAATAAGTGGTTTAAACAAAAGTTAATTTATATTAATTCTAAATTTTCTAATTTATCTAACTGTAATCCTGTCATTTGTATGCTTAATTTCTACACTCTTTGTTAATTTTCCCATTTCTAAATCCCAAAAAATGGTTTTGTTTCCAAAAGATAATTAGTAAGTTTATAACAGGTATTACGATTTAGAATATCTTGATATATATATATATTATACTATATATATGTATATTATATTATATATATATATATATATATAAATTTATATCTATAGATATTAATATATATATATTGGGGTCCTTACATATGAAATTGACGTTTAGTATGGGAGGAACATAAAGCCGATTTTTTTTATTATAATATATTTAGTTAATCAAAGTATGTACCATTGCTATCTATGCACTTTTGCCATCTCATAGGTAGTTCATCGATCCCTTTACTAAAAAAACCATTCGGACGGGAATCAATAAAATCTTGAAGGCGGTTTGGACTGCCCCATCGGAGTTGAATTTTTTCCTTTGCAAGAAGTTATCCAAATTTCGAAAAAAATGGTAATATGTTGGGGCAAGGTCCGGAGAGTACGGTGGATGTCTTAGACATTCCAATTGAAGCTCCTCTAATTTGGTAGCCGTCTGTTGTGCAGTGTGTGGTCTAGCGTTATCATGAAGCAGCAGTGCCTAGAGCGATTAACCAGCCTCGGTTGTTTAGCAGCTAGCTTTTCCATCATGGTTTGCAGTTGCTGACAATAGACATCTGCCGTAATCGTCTGGCCAGATTTAAGAAAGCTGTAGTGAACGACACCAGCACTAGTCCACCAAACGCTCACAAGTAACTTTTTTGGAGTCAATTTTCGCTTGGGGCATGGTTTGGATGGTTCGGCAGGGTTCAGCCATTGCGATGAGCACTTCCGATTATCGTACAGGATCCACTTTTCATCACAGATAATGATTCGATTTAAAATCCCTTCATTATTGTGCCGGTTGAGTAATGCAACAGAGCAGTCAACGCGCGTTTATTGATTTGCTTCACTCAATTCGTGAGGTACCCACCTTTCAAGCTTTTTCACCTTACCAATTTGCTTCAAGTGGATTAAAACAGTTTTATCACTAACACCGCAGCCTGCAGCTAACTCGGATGTGGTTTGCGATGGATCCGCTTACACAATAATATAATTAATTAACACCATTATTAAATTGTAAACATTTAATTATTACTATTACTTAATTTTAATTGGCAATAAGATTTATTCACAAATGTTATATAACTTTGTCTATAATATAATTAATTAACACCATTATTAAATTGTAAACATTTAATTATTACTATTACTTAATTTTAATTGGCAATAAGATTTATTCACAAATGTTATATAAATAATAAATATTCTTGAACATTATACTACTGGAAGAGCACTGTCTGCTATAATACAGTAAATTACTAGTGTAGCAGGCAGGGCGTCAAATCAATTTAGTGTTTACTTGCTGCCAAGACACTCAACAACAATGAAAAAATCTTCATTAAATTTTGTAAACACTGTAAACATTTGTAACA
>JADDOH010005275.1:0-64962 GCA_016648135.1 Agrypnia vestita | reverse complement strand
GGTTAAATACGACTAATTCGTTCCCATCTAGCTCTTATATTTGAACAATATCTCGTATAAAACTACTATCTACAATTGTAAAAAAATAGTGAAGTTTGCTGTTGTACTATTAAATGTTCATTTAGTTAGTTTTGGTCTACCTGTATTGGTTTTATTGTTGATTTTTATATAGTTTTATTTTTTAATTGGTTTAGCACAGCGGAGAATCTGTCATATGAAATGTCACATGTATTATGTTTATTATTGATTTTTATGAAAATTTTACCCGTTTTTATTAAAATCAGCCGTTTTGTCATCTGAGACAGGTAGGTCGACTTCAATATTTCGCGCATAATAATTATCGACACCTAACTTTTGATAGCGATCGATCACTTGAAATGGCGGCAAACATAATTTCGTTTTTTCAGTACATATCTATGAGATCTTGAGATAATTTGATATTTTAAGATAATAAAGAGTGTTTTGCATTACATGTATATATATTATATGAATAAGAGAGGTGATCGGCACTCCTTTTAAATAGTATCTCAATGAATTTTTCGAATATTAAAGATATTTAAAATGATGATAGTAGGTAATTAAGTATTCTACACATTTTTGAATACATCAATCTTTTCGAAATCAATTCTTCTTCCTTTTCTTCGTAAGGTTTTATGAACTTATAATAATAAGTGAAATTTTTTAAATATATTTAGGTTTTTTTTTTCATTGGAATTTAAAACGTGATGGTAATAGACACAAGCGATATATTTAAAGAAAAAAAACTGACCGAATTATTTTCAAAAGATTTTGTTTCTATTTATTATTATAGATGAAGAGAAAGCGGCAAAAAAGTGTGCGTTAAAATGTGCAATAAACGTGTCAGTAAAAATGTAAAATGTAAAATGTCCCCGCAATTGTAAAATAATTTAACGTGACAATGATAATAAAAACGAACGCCGGAGAACGGGTGCAAACTTGTCTCGACATGTACCTACCCACCGACACGTGCGGACTTCCGGGCGATCCGCGACCCGCGACCGGGTGACCGCTAATTAGGTATGCATAATTAATTAATAATATTTATCATTATTATCGATCGATTATTTATTTGTTTGTTCGCGTTCGTATTCGCCGCGCCGGGTAGGGTGGAGAGCGTCGAGCGGTGAGTTTGATTTTAGAATGTATAATAATAATATTAATACTATAATACTTTTACTTACTATTTCATATTTAGTTTGACTTAAATGAAGTTACGAATATAAAAATCTTCATAACTATTAATATTAGGTCATGGTTGCTTGAACATTTTAGACTCATAACATAGTCAGGAATCTACCTGCCAAGTTTTTGCTGCTAGCTCTGGTACAGCCTGTACATATATCGTAAAACTACTATCTACAATTTGTAAAAAAATATGTTTGCTGTTGTATTATTAAGTTTTCATTTACTTTTTAGTATAATTATGTTCGTTTTTTGTTGATTATTTGAGTTATTATGTACTTTTACTCACTATTTCATATTTGGTTTGACATAAAAGAAATTACGAAAATAAAAAATAATATTATAAATATATACGTTTTTTTATTTTTTCGATCCATTTATCTGGTAGAGTAGCAAGTTTATGTACACGCTCATAGCATCAAACGATGGTAGACTAGACAAGGTATGAGAAAAAAGGTTTCAAAACGGGGTTAGTCACCACTTAGCAGAAATTTAATTTTATTTGATCCGCTCCATACAAAAAATACAAAACTTTTTTGCTCAAACTATAAAGTTTAGGAAAAAGTTTCATAGGACAACTATTGATAAGGTTAATGAGCTCTATCCATCGGCATAAAGAAAAAAGTAAAAAAAGAAAGTTGGTCCCTAAGTCCCTCAAATTACGGTTTCGACCCACTGTGCTTCGGTTCGGGCGGCGGCCGCGCGTTCAAACCATTTGACCGATTTACATGATCTTGACGCTGACTATCCGTTCGCTAGGCCGGTGCCGCCCCCCAAATACGAGCGCCCTAGACCATCGCCTAGTTTGCCTATATGAACGGGCCGGCCCTGTGTACGGGCGACCTCTAGAGACGTACCGCAGCGTGTGTGGTGTTCGCGGGTGGAGGTTTCCAGACCTGTACGAGTGACCGCAGAAGAATTGAAATTCGATTCTTTTTGTCTCTGCGACCGCGACGGACAAAAGGTAGGGATGGGTAAATGAAAGAAAATGTCGATATATATATATATATATTTCGTTTCCGTTTCCCAAATATTTTAGTTTTTTTAAAAATAAAAGCTTTTTTGCGTTGCTCTGAAAAGAGTATATATTTTATTAGCAAAAGAACATAATATTTCATATTAAAATTTAAAAATAATAATAGTACACACCTGAAAAGAGAAACAACATTTAAAGCTATTATTTTATATTATTTTATCGATTAACCGAGAAAAATATCGATGTGCAAAAAAAAGGTAACCAAAAAAAGGTCACCAAAAAAATATATCGAAGAAAATATATCGATATATCGGGAAAAATATATCGATATATTGGGAAAAAACTATCGATATATTGGGAAAAAACTATCGATATATCGAAAAAAATATATCGATGACCAAAAAAAAGGGTCAAGAACCAAAATCCAAAACAAAACCAAAATCAAGAAAAAATATCGATTATCCAAGAAAAAAATATCGATATTTCATATATCGCGAAAAAATATATTGACTATATATATTATATTGAATATATATATATATATATATTGAACAACGTTCCCTCTAATTTTTCTATTGTGTGTGCGGATCTTCGACGCATCTGTGCAGTGGCGGTGCGATAAATTTTCACCACCCCCCCAATAGGGTATTTATTAATTACTGTGATTTTATATAATTTCCCTAGCTTTGTCCGGTAAGAAGAAAGCGGAGGAAAGTTGCCTGGCAAGCCCGTATTACAAGCCTCAATATGATATTCCAAATAAATACATATTTTTTAGTTTAAAAAATGTTACTTACTTACTAGAGAAACTTCGCATTTCTATTGTACCTACTTTTCATATTTGCTTCGGAACATATATGATGCATTTGACACGATCATATGTCTTCGAATAAACAAATATTTCACCAATTGTTACTTTTTGTAAATGCATTGAAGATGGCATTTTTCTTTCGACGATTTCAGAGAGCCATTCCAGTTTAAATTTATCGCAGGATTTCTTCTTAACGGTCGCCACATCCACTCCTTTTCGACATTTTAAGGGGATGAATTTTATATAATTAATAGGTAAAATTGTATTATTCGACTCATTTCTCCGAAAGCGTGCGAAAGAATTGTGCATGTATTGTTTCATGCATTCGAGCAAAACTAAAATCTGGCAAAGGAAACTTTATTTTATAATATTGACTGTGCGGAGTGTAAAACATGTGTGTGGAGACATTTTGCTAGGTGAACGCGCGCACACGCGCATACCTTACAGGGAACGTTGATATTGAATATCAATATATCGATATTTTTCAAACAATATCGATATATTGATATTTTTTACCCATCCCTAGTTTAGTTTCAAGCTATGTATTCACTATGGAACAAATTGCCCCTCAACATCACGCGTGGCATGTCTACGTGTCTACGTGATGTTGCAACGTCGCGCACTGTTCCGCGACGTCGCGCACAACATAGCGGAGCATTTCTACGTGTCGCGGCAACGTTGCTACGTTACCCTACTCGCACGGTACCCGAGCGAGCTTACGGCGACATCATGCTTTGCGTCAGTACCACGTGGTAAGTGAGTGAAATATAAAATGATGTGAGGGCCAACAGCGTTCCTTAATATTGTCTTGCTTGGCTATGGAAGGCCCGATTATTTGTAATAATTGTCAAAAACAGTTGTTGTTATTCGAGAGAAATTGGCAAAAGATCCGTCAGACATTCGAAGATCGCATAGAATATCCATCCTTCTTTCTCTTTGCAGTAAATAATTTCACACCCACCACCTTTTTCTCCTCTTACGTTTCGATAACTCGTTAAAATAAATAGATTCGCAGCTGTCATCATAACCTCATCGGGCGACATTTCCGCGACAAGTGATATGTGAATCCCGGTGTGTACACGTCAAATGACCGCGTCATTGTCCCCGAAACATGAGCGTAGATGTTGATGCGACATGCCGCTCGGAATGTTTCGCTATTTGTCCCCTAGTGAATACGTGGCTTCAGTTTGTTTCCGGCCGTTCCGGCGTCATGCCGCGAGTGCTGGGTGCGACACCGCAACAGATGACAGCTGACAGATGTGACACGCGAACACAATTGAATGCCGTCTGCCATTTTGAATAAAATATTTGACATATTATGCAATGTCATGCAAAAACCGTAGTTGAAAAAGTTGATCCTTCTAAAGTATAATTTTATAACGTGTATATGAATATATACATATAATATATTTATATAAAATCTTTAACGCGTGCAATATCATATAAAACATTGCTTAAGCAGGAAATAAAAATAAACGCACAAAAGAGCTTTAAAAAATATTATAGTATCCTATAACCGTATAAAAACATGCTTTTCAAACATGCGAATAGTACACTAGCGAAGGGAAAAACTACATTTCAAAATGAAGACTACAACACACACACGTTCACCAGTTTGAAGACTACAAAGTGTACACTACAATTGTAGTAAAAAATACTTGAAGTGAAGTAATTGTAGTACTACGAAATGAAATGAAGTAATGAAGTAATTGTAGTATTAATGAAGTGAAGTAATGTAATGAAGTAATTGTAGTATTAATGAAGTGAAGTAACGAAATGAAGTAATTGTAGTAATGAATGAAGTAATTGTAGTATTAATGAAGTGAAGTAATGAAATGAAGTAATTGTAGTATTAATGAAGTAATTGTAGTATTAATGAAGTGAAGTGTAATGAAATGAAGTAATGTAGTAGGTACGAGTGAGTTAATATTTTTTTCCCAAATAAAAATTTGGCGAGTTAAAAAAAAAAAAAAAATGTCAACGAGAAAAATATTTAAGATAAATTGACGATATTTTCTCCACAGTAACATTTGGCGACCTAACAAAAAAAGAAAAGGTCGCTAGCCAGATTTCTTCATTTGATTCCAAAAAATTTTCAAACCATGGGGGGGGGGGGTTGTTACAGTTTCCAGAGATTTCTTCATATATCTACATCAACTTTCCAAAAATTTCACGTAAAAAATGCACTATTTAAAGTATGTTTCTCATACTTTCGATAACTTTGAAGTGTATGTACTTTGTAGTGTTCGCTTTGAAATGAAGAGTACTATTTGAAGTTTATACTTTCAATAACTTTGGTGTTTGTAGTTTGTAGTGTGCACTACACTTCAAAATGTGCGAAGTGTGCACTTCAATGTAGTACTACATTGTAGTAGTGAGTACAGAGCGGACCCATTACTATAGTACACTCGAAAATCGTAGTAAGACTCATGCGGTGTACCGCAACGTGTATGAGATCTACGGGTAAGCCCATACACGTTGCGGTACGGACCGATCTGCGATATGCGGTGTACCTCTACGGTGCACCGGAGTGTCTATGGCCGCCTTTAAACATGGCCTTCCACTCCGTTCAGCTGATAGTAGTTCACTATCCGTCCCCATTCATAATACTAAATTCTTCAGCTTCTCATTCCAACTGCAGTCAGCTAGGCTGTGAAATCAACTATGCACAGATATCAGACCGTAACTGTTCGTTCCAGCCCCGGGAAAAGAGACTGATCACTGTCTACATGACTCTCAAATCTCTTCCAGGATCCTGGCTGGAACCCACCGATAAATCGGAAATTAAATACGACGACTTTAAACTCCATCTTTGCCGACGAATTTAATTTACCGATTCTTTTATCGTTCGAAATAAGGATTAATGAAACACGAAATGAAATTATAAGTTGAGCGACCAAAGGGAAAATTCTTTAAAAATAGCGACTAAAATGAATAAAGATTTAAAAACTGACACGAAGGTACGTATTACTGATTTGAAAAATTACTATAAATGCTCTCTGACCAACTGATCCGAATAATGACAAAAAAATTCTGCCCCTTTTTTGAGAATCTTCCCTTTTATAACTTTTCGACATTTTATTTTTTAACATGATATTTATGATTTTAAATAAATATAAAATTAGAAATATCATGTGTGTTGCAAACATTTCTTCATTCAAAATTTTCAATATTTAAACTATAAATTGGCGAGTTCTTACTCGCACAAAATATTAAATAAAAACACAATGTTATTCAATAAATAAACAAGTAGGTACATAATATAAAAACAGTTTCAATTTTGAAGACATTTTCATTATATTATACTGCATTGCCAAATTATTTGTTAAATATTTTGGAGGAAACAGTAACCATCTTCAAAATCAGATTGTAGAAATTTTAATTTTCTTAAAACCTAGTTTAACAACCCTTCCCTGTCCCCCGCCATCTCCTACTCGTCTCATTATCATGGGGCTAGTTAGATTACTGATATTGTATACCGTAAATCTATTTCAATTGTTCTAGATACTAAAGTGTTGGTTGGTTGGTTGGAAAAAATTTCAAACCGGCAATAAACCTGCCATTGTAATAATATGTTTGCAAAAATATTTTCTAACAATTAATTTTTTTGTATGTTATATCTTTTTATCTGATGTATTGTTATCTTATTATATTATCTTTATTTTACTTTATTACTTTTGTTAAAGGTTTTAATTATTATTGTTTACTTTATTATAACCATAGTTTATATCTTCGTCTTCTCCTTCAGTCTTCATCTCTCCACTGCTGGATATAGGCCTTTTCCATACCAGCGGTATATCATCGGCCCATCTCTTTTGATGCCTCTTTTCAGAACTCTGGGAATCCATCTTATAGCATCCTGCCTTGCAACATATCCTGCTCATTGCCATTTCAGCTTCGCTACACGATTCATGATTAATTTATATATACCTATTATATCAATTTATTTTAAAGTGTTTTATTAGTGTTCATTTCATTTTAAAATATTTTTTATTACTATTCATTTTTTGGTTAATTGTTATAAAACGTGAGTTATGTCAGGTATGTAAAAATTCTTGTACTTTATATGTACTAGATGTAATAAATAAATAAATGTTGATAAATAAATAAATAAAAATTGCAAATTTTTTGACTGCAATAGTATTTTAAAATGGAGTTGTAAAGTAATCGTACACATATTTAGAATGCACAATTTTATTATCAGTAATTTAAAAGATATATTTACATTTTATATATACAAATCAGACATATTCATATCACGCTTGGGTCAGTATTAAATTTATGACTGTGGTTGTTTCATGGCTACATCAATGGAGGGAGTGATGGTGGTGGGGAATGTGATGAACGGTGGGTCCAATCTTCTTCACCAGCGCTTGGAAGCCATGGACATCGTCAGCCTTGTAGTCAACCACGCGGACAGAGCCATCGGGCTCCACCAGAGAATACTGGCCTGAAATATAATTATACATTACTAACCACTTAAATATATTAATATCGGGCCTATTTCAAGTCCTTGAGTTACACCGTAAGTAGCGTCTCGAAATATAAATTATTAGAGGGTTACAAATAAACAAAATTCATTTTATTATTATTGTTAACGGCATTATACTGGTTAATATTTTTCATAAATAAATTATTTTGAAAATTTAAAAATGGCTGTCCTGCAAGGTTCCTCCATGACATGGTGGCATCTGGTGGAGATTATCATGTCGCGAGGGCTTGAGTGAAATGAAATAGTTGTTAATTTTCTAGTTAAATGATGCCTCATGTAGCCTGAAGTGGTAAAAGATTTTTCTTGTGAAAATGATAAAAAAAAATTCCAAGCGAAAATCAAAATTCACAATTTAGCAAACGGCGCATTTTATAAGAAAAAGTTGTTTGTTACATGGTAGATAACGTTTTTAGTGTGACGTGTGCAAAATTTGAACAAAATCGGTCCTATAGTTTTTGAGATATTTTCTCTAACAATCTGAAAAGGGGAGTTTCGAGAAAATCGTAAAAGAATAAAAAAATTCATCTACCACGTTAAGTTTAAATTATTACAACTCAGCCAATTTTCGGAATATTTGAATAAATTATGACTCAAATTATTCACAGAACGTCAAGCTGCAAGAAAAAGCAAAAAAAACTTACCCTTGACTAAACCGCCATCCCTGACTTCGTGTTGTGATTTGACGTCTCCTGCGTGATGGTCTTTCACTGCGTAGTCATAGGCGTATGCTGGATAGGCCTAAAATAAAATTATCAATAAAAAACCAATGTCAACAAAAAACAAAGCATTCGAAAATATTGTTATTTTATACTTTAAAATGCATTACCGGGTGTTCTGTATTCTATCCTACATTATTTGATGATCTAAACCAAATTTTGCATCGCTACTCTTAAGGACACTACATGAAACATAGCCACCTGACAGTCCGTTACAAATTTGTCTTATACAGGGTGTAACAGAGCTAGTCCACAATACTTTACAGGTACATATCCTAAATTATGAGCTCTCCTAAATGTTCCAGCAACATTGTCCTAATATCGATATTTATGGAGATAAGCTACTTCAAAACATACATTTTTTTGTTAATTATTTCTGACTTGTCATTTGTAAAGCCTTGCTTAGCATTAAATAAAGTATAAAGCTCATTGTCGGAAGGGACACGACAAAAGGCCCATGCGACGTTAGATCCAACGACACACTGACAACGAACAAAATTTTAAAATGTTTAAAATTATTTAATGGATTGATAATGGCGACGAAATCATTGAACAAACAAATTAAAAATTTACCCTATCAAATCAAAAGACGAAAATATTGCATACCTATGTGTTGGGTTGAAAAGTAAAGGCAGCAATATAATTAATATATATAATTACCTACTAATTTATATGAATTAGAGATTTTATAGGAAACGTAGCCTATAAATTTATAAGAAACTTTTGAGAAGATTTTGGAAGGAACAGATACATAAAATCCAGAATTATTTTTTTGTATATTGCTACCTTTGCTTTTATACATACAACCTTTCGCGAATTATAACAAAAAATACTTATTAGGTTCTGTGAGTTTAGGATGAACAAAAGTGCAAGTAGGTATTGTATGTGCCTTCAGCGTAGTTATGTAAGACTAGCCGTACACCCGTGAAAAATCACGGGAAATAATTATAAAATTAATGACGACCCTTGCGTGACCGCGCAACACGGGCCGCGCGCTGTGTCTCGCTCTAATTATCTAAAGTTGTTATTCAAGCAAGTTACGGACAGACAACGAAATTATTATATTTAGATGCGGTGCAGAACTCGCAAAAAATCATATTCAATTTTTTCGGGCATTGATTTTTTTAAGAATTTGTGTAAAAGTTATATTCAATGATTTCGTCACCATTATCAGCTCTTAAATTTCATTGGATCTTATGTCTACGAACGTGTTGTGAAACCCACTATCGTGACGTCTCGGTATGCCAAAAATCATTTTCTGAGCCACAAAAATGATAGAAAAGTTCACTCACATGCTGATGATGAATGTGATCATGGTACAGCCCGTGCTTGGCAATTCCAATTCCGTGCCCGAGTCCTTCAAAACCAAGTCCGCCGTACCCTAGTCCGCCGTACCCTAGTCCGCCGTACCCTAGTCCGCCGTAGCCGAGCCCGCCGTAGCCGAGTCCGCCGTACCCGAGCCCGCCGTAGCCGAGCCCGCCGTACCCGAGCCCGCTGTACCCGAGGCTGTTGAGCCCCAGGCCGCCGTGGCCCAGGCCGACCAGCGGCGCTCCCAGATGTCCGTGTCCTCGGACTATGTTGCTGGTGGAGATGGCTGCGTGCCCGCTGCACACGGCAACCAAAGCCGCCAGGCACACCGACAGCTGTGAAAAAAAACACGTCTCAAAGTCGTACACACCAGCCTCGCTTAGAATGCCCCTCCGCTTCATTCATCCCTAAAATAACATCAATTTTCTTACAAATTCTTCTGGTTTGTGTCTTCTGTTGGATCGCATCAGCCTTGACGGCAATGGGATCCGAAACATCGGCCAGAAAAGTCTGTGTCTCCTGGGGTAATATGCCGTGTTTCTGCGACCTTTCTGGCCGACGATTCGGATCCCATTGCAGGGTCCACAATCAACACATCAGCCCTGATGAAACTTGGCATAATACTTCAAAAGATACTGAGCGGTCGTGAAAACCTAAGAACATTCACAAACCAAAAGATTCTGAACGGGCGTGGAATCCTATGAACATTTCTCACAATTTTAATTTTTTTTAAATAATGAAAAACTTTATATTGTGAATTGCATTTCTTTGCATATGAACATTTCTCACAATTTTAATTTTTTTTAAATAATGAAAAACTTTATATTGTGAATTGCATTTCTTTGCATATGAACATTTATCACAATTTTAATTTTTTTTAAATAATGAAAAACTTTATATTGTGAATTGCAATTTTATATCTTTCTTTTTGGTTTATCTAATGATAAGAATATCTGTGTTAAATACCATAGCATTAATTAATTAAACAATGAAATGTATTTTTATTAAAAAGTATATTAGTTGTATAAAACCTATTTCAGATATAAAAAATTGATATATTTTCCTGATATCTGGCATCCTAGCGTGCAATAATCAAAGGTTTAAATAAAGTACTAATAATAATTCAAATCAGTTTTCAGGCCAACCCTAGTGTACGGCCATGAGCACTAGATCTTCACCGAAAGAACCCGCTCAAGGTTGGATTTTTATGAGGAATAGTAGAAGTTACCGGAAGGGACAGAATCAGAAATATGCAAATTAGAGAACCCTTATTGACATTTATCGAGAAATCACAGTTAAGGTGTCTGGGACATATCTTGCGGACGCCGGCAGACAGATTGCCAAAGCGGATATTCCAGGTAAGACCGGAAAGCAGAAGACCAAGGGGCCGTCCTAGTAGGAGCTAGTGGTAACAGTTGGAGGATTGCTGCGAAGCGAGGTTGCAACTAAATTGAGATAAGATAGGAAGAGTTGGAACCTCCAATGCGGTGCAGGGACCCCGACCCAATAGAATAAGGGGTAGAAGAGGAAGTAAAGTACATCAAAAATGTAAGTAACTGAAAGATTACCATTATTTCCAAATTTGGTCAAATCTACTTATTGAAAAAGTGAGAAAATCGTACATTAATTGAATAATTTTAAAGTCAGTTCACTGTATCGCAAGATGGTGTTTGTGTGATCGGTTGAAATTAACGCAGTTTGAAAATAATGTATTGAAAATTAGTCGTATGTATGTATTAAAAAAATATTAAATATTGATTTTGATGAACGGCGAAGTTTGAAGAACGCAGTTTGAAAATAGTCTATTAAAAATTAGTCGTATGTATACATTGAAAAAATATAAAATATTGATTTTGATGAACGGCGAACGATGAAAAAATGATTTTCAGACGTATTCTAGTCTATATGTTGAAATACATGAAGAAGAATTCTGCTTAATACTCCACATTAAAAATATAGAAGTATCATTACCACCTGCGAAATCTATGTATACTGTTTCATGAGAAGAGACAACAGATGTCACTAGCATAGCCCCTTGAAATATACGGATGATCCCTATTTGGAACATATATACATATAACTTTCAACAAATTTGATGTGTGGATGTTCTTACGATGGAATTGGTGAACGTAGCATTGTTTGATCACTTAAGCCAGCTCGTAGAGGTTGTAATAAGCCCTGGGCCATCGTACAAAAGACTTCCATACATTTTTCTCATATAAATAGCTTCGTCTCTGTGAGACTTCTATAATTTATCTTAATTAAGCATATTTAGGTGTTTTTTAAACGATTTCATGTTGAATATTGCTGGTTTTAAATACTACCGAATGTGATCTAGCATTGCCAGTAAAAAAAATCTATTAGAAAAAGCAAATTTGGAGCTGCCCCCTTGAATGGCGTATTGAATGATGTATGATGTATGTATACTTCTGTTAATAACAATAGTAATAGTAATGATATTTAGACTCTTACCTTAAATGAGATCATGTTTGCCGAATTGATATCGCTAGCAACTGATCACAACTGATAATATGACCGGTTTACGATACGTTTATATATCCATTTTCATTTCCTTCAGAATATACTTTTCATGCTTGCTGGGCGCCATTTTGTTGCATCATTTGATGATCTATTTAGGCCGCTATCACGCACGCCGGAGGAAATGTTCCAAGTGAAATTGAAGGACGATATGTTTGATAATTAAATGAAACGAATACCCTCGCACGAGGGCTGCCCCAAGTCGGGCGGCAGCACAAAGATGTTGACCCAAGACCCCGATGAAGTTAGATGCCTAAATTAATTAAACTTCTTAATTAATTGCAGTCTTTGGACATATTTATGCGTTAAATAAAATGGATAATTTGCACTTACCGTATATTTCACTGAGAAGCAAATCTCGACGTTTCGCTGAAGTTTTATCTCCTATTACCGCGGGAATGGAGGCCGAACTGATTATTTCTTCCGAGGTCGTAAATTACATGCACTTTGTTGTGGAGTGTTCACTTATTCTACGATGGAGGTCGCCAGTGTGCAATATTTACTATACACATACCAAGATAAATTGGCGTGCGAATGTCCGGTGACCGGTGTCAGAGCCTTTAATAGAAATTTGGTCGGACAACACTAAAGAAACGAACCACTAATGGCGGCCGCTCTATCTGTCAACCTGTAAAACGGTAATATCGGTCCATTATTTGCTTTTTCAGCTTCGCAAAACTTTAATACTTCATTGGCAATTGTTCTTGCACAATCCGTGACTGTTTATGATGTTTTGGACATAATAATTCAGTGTATATTGTAATCAAGATGTCACAGCTCCCGAGAAAATACGAAATTGAACTGAATGACAGGGCGAGGGGTTACCGCCGGGTGCGGGCGGGGCGGGTTTTAGTTCCAAAGTCGCCGCATGCCAAGTTATTGTGGTCAAGCAATACTCGCACCAAACGACACAGATGATTACCTGCGAAGACAGCGTTTGAAGCAAAACCCATAGGTCGATGGAAAAGTCAAGGTGCAGTGGTCGGATGGTTAATTACCCAAGACGCGCTCGCAGCTGGCATCGTGAATTAGAAAAGGACAACAGAGTGCAGATAATTGTTATCGGGTACGATATGAGCGGCGAGCGGCAAAGCGCCTGAGCGTCAATGCACCAGAGTAGTAAGCCCCTGACTAAACTGGCGCATTGACTGAATAAAATATCTTAAAGTAATGTACCTACCCAGGCGGCAATGTTTTCACGCCCCATCTGGCCGCAACCCTGATTTTTTTATTGAATATTTATTACCCTTTTATGTATTCATGCGACTTGCGGGGCGGATATCAAACAAATTAAAAGGTCGTCATTTTTTCCGTAATTAATTAGCACATTCACGCATCGAACAAATGATTTCACAGTGAAAGTGAGTCAATGTTATTTTACGCATTTTTTGACGTAACCATATCATCAGGCGAGTTTCGGACACTTTTTGAACGAATTTTTTGAATTCAAATAGGTAGGTACTTTATTCCATATTAGAAAATACATAAACATTTGTGGACTTTTCGAAGGGCATTTTCGGTATTTTCTTTCCTACGGGCTTCACTATATTATTTATCTATAGATTTGACGCATTGTACGTACAATAGTGCCATCACTAAAGTTTCGTTCAGTTGATTGAACTGCGGTTCACCGTCTCGTTCATTAAAGTGAACTGTTTATTTTGACTCACGCATTTGGTTAAAGGTATAATGTTATTTTTATTTATGTGTTGTGATTTTATTTTTATGCATTAATAATGCATCCTAGAGATAGTGAATTGGTTTAAGCGGCTTTCCCGCTGCGTCAGCGTCGTAGCAAAGAAACCGCTTTGGCATTAAAACAAGGCCAATTTGGATGACGAAAGTGTAGGGACGATACGGGAGATTTTTCTTGTATAATGGCCCTGGGTCTGTGGTGGGTCCTACTCCACTATTCATTTTGACTGTTTATTATTTCATCAAATCTTTACATGTAAACTTAACGCACTTTCCACATTATTGCCGGCCCTGAATTAAAAAAAAAACGGCCGTGTAAATTAATAAAAAAAATTGTGAAATATAGGAAAAATGAAAACATTTTTTTTTCAACAATAAAAGGGAAAAATTAAGCTCTTCTAGTAATATAACTAATGTTGAAGCAACATTGTACTGTATATTATTTCGAATCAATTTGACCATTATACTGCTGCAAGAGAAAAAAAAATCTCTTGAGAAAACAGTAAACAAACTTAAAAATACAGAAGTATTTAAAAAACATAAGAAGTGGCATGGAATTTAAGAGACTTTTGGTTAATGCTCGAGAGGTAGCTAAGAAATCGCAAAATTATTTGAGTTTCTTTACGATATAAGTAACTTCAAGATTAAAACATCTAAAGAGCTTCAACCCGGCATAGCTTTGGAGAAACTCTTTATTTTCTAAATGACATTGGTGCGCAGCTCTTTGCTTTGGATTGAGGAATTCGATTCAGAGCCAAAATTTAGATCCCTTGATTTCGGGATCAAAATTTGACAATCCCATTCGCATTTTTTTTAGTTAATATTATTTTTTTATATACACATAACATATTATATATAGATAGAATTTGTCAAAAATGTCTAATTAAGAAATTTATTGTTAATATTGTGAACCATGGAATTGTTGTGATGGGATGATGTGAGGAACATGTGAATCATGAAAATACATATATTTGATGGAGTAAATAATATCCTAATAGAAACTATCATGTAAAAGTAAAACAGTTTGGTTTATTTATTTAAGAAAAATTGACGAATAAAGATACACGTATAATTAAAATAAAATATAACAAACTGTGTTGACAATAAATACAATACACATAATAAAAGAAAACATTAAGCAATTAAAATATTACTCTGAATAATATGCCCGAAGTAATATCAAAGCATCAAGGGTTTCATTACTTAATCGGGATCTAATTTTGGTAACCAGGCATTCAGCTGCTGTAAAAACACGTTCAGCTTCTACACTCGTTGGAGGTATTGTTATAAAATAAGATAAACTTATTGGTGTAGTAGTTATGACGCTGTTTGTACCAAACAGCAGAATTGCCAAGACAAATAGGAATGAGCTGGGCTGCTTTTGGCAAACTCAAACATATCTTGTTAAAGTTTTGGTACCAAAAAACTCACGCGCTGGTCGGTCGTCCTAGAGTATTTCGAGCACTCCGACGATATGTTCATGTCAGTGTATTACGTTGGCATAAAATGTGTGTGTATGAACATATATGTATGTTTATTTCCTACTATCACAAGCTAGATCCAATTTTCCTCCTCCTCTCCTGATCCCCCTCCCAACTTTCCATTTACTCATCGTATTATTGTGTTACATTTTTTTTTTTTAAATAGAGATGCGAACACGGAATACGTGTCACATCAATATTCTTACTATTTTCAAATTAAGCTAGTAAGAATATTGATGTGACACGTATTCCGTGTTCGCATTAAATAATCATTGTATAATTTGTGGAAGCTTGTAAGAAGGTAGTTTATTTGGATTGTACTGTTAGCTTCCCCAAGAAATAAAAAATATGGCCAGCACCAAAATAATAGTTAAAAATGTAAGTTGATAGTTGATAATTTTTTAAATTTACGGCTACTGAACTGATAAACGGTTGTTGGTGAAAATGAACTGAACAGTTAATTTATTCGGAATGGTGAACAGTTCGTTCATAAACGCACCATCTCTAGTAGGCATCATCCGCGGATCCTTGGCATCTGTTTCTATTTCTATGCATCTGTTATGCGAAGCGTGGACCAAAACCGCGTATAGATATTGGAAACTGGTCGCCTCGATATACTCTTTTCATTCATCTTTAATGGCCACACCGGGTGCGTGCATTTCACGTGGCGGCGGAGCGCTCTACACGGATATAGACATGTCTATATGGAGTGATATGTCTATATCCGTGTAGGGCACTCCACCGCTTGCTACTTCATCGCCACTTCCAGCTGCTGACGCTTCCAGACCCTGGCTCGGGCTTGGCGGCGGGAACACCTTGGCAAGCACGTTACATAATTGTTATACTTTCCAGCTACTATAAACGAACAATTGGTGGTTATCTAGCGACTGTCCGCGATGGACGCGAGCGGGGACTAATTATCTCGTTAATTAATCGATTTAGTGATAGGATGTTTCGTTCAGTTGATTGATATGTCGTTCATTAAAGTGCACCTTAACCGTTCATTATTTCACCAAAAGTGTACGTGTACAGTATGACCACTGAGATTGCGGCCGAGATTTCGGACACGCGCCATCTACCGTGCGCGTGGCCGAAATCACAGCGGCATTCTTTCATTAGGCCCGGTTGTTTCAAGTTCGATCAAAGTAAGCGGTCGATAAAAGCATAGATTTTTACGAAAACGGATCGTCTGATTGGTGGAGAACGTAAAATTTCAGTTTAAACTCTACGCTTACTATGATCGAATTTGAAACAACCGGGCCTTAGTCATACAGTTGCCGGCAATCTTCTTGAAATTCTTTGACGTGGTGGGGGAATGCGCAGAAGACGAAATTTGGGTCTCTTTGGTGGAAATGTAGATGCACAAACTTCCCCCCACTACGCCGTAGAATTTCAAGATGTTTGCCGGCTACTGTACTATACGCGGGAACAGTGAGTCAATGAGCCTCATTTTTTTAAGCTACAGATACACATGCTTATTTAGTGGCACGTGAGCATGCGCAGTAGGGATGGGCGTTGAATGGACGGACTAGTTGAAATCAACCGTTGACGTTGCATCGACGCGTCGACCGTTTACGTTTATCGCATGGACTAGTTGAATTCGTAGACGGTGGACAGCGGACGCCGTGGTCGGTGGACGATTCGAGATTAACGCAATGCAAAGCAACGAGCGAGAGCAAGACAAAACGTCTCCGTTTATTTCTCTCTCATCTCTCGCTGTCGACTTTTAGATGCCATAGACCGCTCGACGGGTAATTTCATTTCAACTCTAAAGTACACTACCATAGAATGCAGATCTGTGTACACGAACTATGACTAGAGATTTGAAATTTGAATACATGCGTAGGGCGAGATAGGCTTAATAAGCTATTATCTGTTATTTTTTTACTTGATTTTTTGTGATGTCACGTGCGACGATTCGGTGAATTCCCAATTTTACGCTGTATAAAATAAAACAATTCTGTTTAATTATTTTATTTTTTATTGAACTATTATTAATTAACAGGCTGGCTAGATATTTTTCTAAAATCAATATTTATTCGATCGATCTCGACTTCTTATATCTACCTGAAAAGGGATGCTAAAATTTAATTATTGTGTTATTTCCTTACTTTTCAACTTTAGCATATAAATGATATAACTTGTAGGGAATAAAATTTTCTATACCTAACTATGGTCCTTATTCAGGAGGCCAACATTAATTATTATATATGTAATATAATCTTGAATTTAGGTTTAATTAATTTTTATAAAAATTCCCTATTTTCAACTTTATAGATAAAAAAATAAATCTATTATAATTTTGTTTACACCACTTTTTATTGATTTTTTACATGTTTCGGGAACAATGTTCCTTTTCTCAGATTGAGCCTTAAACTAAAGTTGAAAAATAATACAGATATATTTATTTATTAATAATGTCACCACAAAGTGAAAGCCTGACTTTGAAAGATGTATTCTTCAATGAATTTCTATATAACATCTCAAATGTAAAGTATTTTTAAATTATGTATTTATTTATAAATTTATAGATAATAAATAAATGTAAGTATTTTTTACCGCACCTCATAACTGGTGCCTTTATTACGCAAAATCATTGTTTCCTTCCATTTTATTTACTCACATTTTAATGCTTATACCCAATACTATGACTGCTTATATCTGTAGTTTATATTTATATTTTACTGCTAACACCTGATATTGCTGTGTATACCTACTTCTTTCTTTGTTATAAATAGAAAGAAGTACATAAAACAATGTGTAAAAGCCTATAATGTGCGTAAACAAATAAATAATAAAATATTTCTTTTTACAAATAAGCACAAGTAGCGGTTTTACTTTCCCCGAAACTATGTTCCTTCGAACTTCTTTAAATTTTAAAAATTAACGTCATAAAAATAGCCAACGATTGAGTCGTCGAGAAGCGTCGCGTTGAACCGTAGACAGTTGACCATCGTCCCGATGTTTAGATAGAACGTCCGCGACGTCCGCGTAACGAAGTTGACGCGTCAACTAGTTGACGAATTCAACTAGTTGATCGTCTCGTCGATGGATGGACGTGGACGGTCTCGTTTCGTCGACGGTAAATACGTCGACGACCCATCCCTAATGCGCAGTATCGACCTTCTCTAGGCCTTGCTTATTAGTGGCATGTGTGTACGCACGTTGCTAGTAACGAGCATGACACTAGCCATACAACCGCCGGTTGATTTATGAGCATGCCACTAATAAGCATGTGTATCTGTACCTTAAAGCGAATTATTAGAAAAACATCTTTTTTATCATATATTAAGACTATTATTTCATTATACTTTTACAATGTGTGAAGAAGTCAAGAATACTAAATATGGGGGGGATGCGTTCAAGGAATATGCAAATAAAAAAATTTAAAATCTAACAGTTCACTTGGACTTTATTTTTAAGTTGGGGGATAAAATAAAGAGGCAATTTCGCTTGCATATTTTTTGGAGCTTACTGAAACAAAAATGAATAATCAATGAGGATGTCTTCATGTTCACAACCCGCATATTTTCTGGCAAAATGGCGTCTAAAAATTACTGTAGGGGTTATTTACAGAAGCCATTTTGCAGTAGGATAATAATTGCATGCAGGAGTAGGTACCAATTGAAATATAAATAAAGGGAGGGAAAACAAGGAAGTAAATTACCTTTATAATTTCGCATCTATCATTACAATTATTATTTTTCTCTCCTGTGTCAGGATATGTATTATTTAAAGGGTTTTTGAATTAAGTAATGCTTCAGATGTGTATTTGGAAAACATAATAAGAAACTTGCCCAAAATTAAAAAATTGCTTGACACGATCTAGCATTAAGAAAAATATTTATGATTTTTGGCGAATTTCACTATTGCATTGCAATTTTTTATTTATTTTTTGCACATTTAATGGGGTTTCGCATAATTTAAAATGTTTTTTGGTCCCTCGAATTTCGAATTAACGAGGTTCTACTGTACCTACTTCTTTTTCTTCATTCATCCGAACCATAACATCTTCATGGGTAACTCTGTCCATCCAGCTTATTTTGAGTAATCTTCTGTAGATCCACATATCAAATGCTTCCAAATCAATTCTTTGGTAGGCGTCCATGATTCCTTTCCTTAAAATAATATTGAAAACACTTTCATCTGATCATTCGCTTTTTAATTTAAAGTTGAGATCATGACTGCAAAAAAAATTGTCTTGCGTATTAAAATTGCATGTTATTGAGCTGATTAAGGCTAAATTTCAACTCTGAACAAAATTTGTCATCTTCTTGTTATGAACTCACCTAATCTGATACCTGTATCAAAATTTTACAAAATTAATTAATTATACTCTTTTGGCAACATCTCAAGTATAACTTGTAAAATGGCACAAATCGCTATTTAAGGGTGGATTGCATAATTTTAAGAAGAGTAAAGATTGCGCGAGCTTGCTCATTGCGGTATTCGATTGCAACAGAAAGATCCCACGTTTCATTTACATTGCAGCTCAAGTATGCAATACTTCAGTTTCTCAATGTTCTGCAATTTAGTGATTATTGTTATTTTACTATCTGATTTTATTTGTCCTACAAACTTAAATTTTTATGTACTTATTGTATCTTATACACAGGGTGTACCAGAGCTAGCAGCAGAAACTTGGCCGATAGATTCCTGCCTATGTCATGAGTCTAAAATGTTCGAGCAACCATCACCTAATATCAATAGTTACCGAGATATGCAATATCAATGTTTGCATTTTTTTTTCAATATTTCTGACATATTTTTTGCAAATAGTTATAAGCACATGAGCAAGTCTCATTTTTGGAGAGGCAAAGCAATAAAATAAAATGTATCTAAGTAGATTGTAATAGACAAATGTATTATGATTTAAATGTAGTTTTAATATTAAATAAAAAAAATAATACATATCTCCATAAACATTGATATTAGGTCATGGTTGCTTGAACATTTTAGACATCTACCGGTCAAGTTTCTGCTGCTAGCTCTGGTACACCCTGTATATACTTCAGCACTGTTTTCTTTTTTCTTCTATGAATCTTTGCTTATTTTTATTATGAATGTACCTATTCTTAAAGGCATTGTAACAGTGTATTAATTAAATAAATAAATGCAATTTTCAATTTCTAATGATTTTTCTTAATGTATTGTACTGATTCCCACAGAACTTGTCATGTGGATGATGTAATCTGGCCCACATCCCCTGTCGGTCATCCACAAAAAGATAACAGAAATATAAGACAGTGTGTCAAAAGGACATTTTTTATTCAATAAATTGTATTTATTGTGATTTTTTTACATTTCATAATAAACTATACATTAATTATTCACCATTTAAAAAAAAAGACAAATGTGATAGTCAATGGATATCACTGTGAAGAGCCAAACAATTATACTATATCATTCCTTTAGAGGTGAAACTCAGTAACCGCAAAATTGGCCAAAATGAGTTATGAATACAAACATATTTTTTCCATCTCTATTCCAGGTAAAAATCTCTAAGCCAATATTCCGTGTTTATTTATTGTTATTTAGTGGTAAAACTCGTAATTTTAATGTCACATTTTGAATGTTTAAACCTCATTATCTCGAACTACTCCAATGTCACTTAGGGCCGGTTGTTTCAAGCTGGATTAAAGTTAAAGTTGATTTAAAGCATAGTTTTTCGCATTCTCCACCAATCAAACTATGTATCTGTTTCCGTAAAAATCTATGCTTTAAACCAACTTTTATCTTAAAACAACCGGGCCTTAGTGACTTTTACCTCTAAAGAGACGATATGGTCCTAGAGACTCTTTGTATCAGCCGTACATTCCGTTGCAGGATGGCAAAATAATAAATCCATCATTGTTTACTATTTACGAATAATCCCAAAGGGCCAATGGAAAGAACACACTCTTAGACACGATGCATATCTCAGAAATATATAATTGAGGGAAGAAAACACAGGAAGGCCGACAAAAATACATTCACCAAATATCGGTAAGGCGAATTCAGATAATACAGACTGCTTCTGGATGCTGTCCAGGATACTTCTTACGAAAGAAGATATTATTCATGTTTTGATTCAATTCCCTGCAAGTTAGACGATTCTATAAAAGTGCCTGTATACAGTACGCAATAAAGGCTTACAGAGAGGTCAAAATCAGGCATAGCATTTAATATGGGTGGAAAGAAGATTAAATCAATTATGGATTTTTGGGTCGAGTGCGCCGTGTGTACACCCTAAGAACAAATTCATTTTCATTACAAATTTAGATACTTGTGTTAAATTAACATATCTAAATAGTTGAATCTGCTTAGCTTAATTGTCGCTTAGTCAGAAGCACAAGTTTAAAACGTTAACTTAAAAATGTAACTTAAGTCAAAAATGGTCAAAACTACTTTATGGCGCCAAAAAATACCATTCAACAGTATAAAATAAATTAAAATTGCAAAATCTTGACTTCAGTTACTTTCTCTTGTAGACGAAATAATGTTATTGTATATTTGTGGATGTAATCAATCTTTTATTATTGCAGTGTATTTTCTTCAGGCACGTGCAGTGAGTACAATGAGCAAAAAAACTTTTTTCAATTTTTGCAAAGTTTTTATCATTTTATTCGACTTGTATTAAAGCGAACGAATTTTTCATAATCGACATAAGTTACTGTAATGATAGTTCAATTTTTTGCAAAAATCAGTCGGAAATACATATTGAAAAAAAATGCAAACTTTGATATTGCATGTCTCCATAACTATTAATATTATCATGGTCGCTTGAACATTTTAGACTCATAACATAGGCAGGAATCTACTGCCCAAATGTATAATGCTTGATCTGGTACACATGTATATGGTTATGTAAAAGTCATGCTTCAATGTTCCCACAGCACGCCCCTAATTTCCAGTAATATTGGTAAAACTCTTCTTATTTTTTCTCCCCAACCTCTAATAAAAATGGTCAATCTCGTATATTAATAAAAATTTTGATGCCATGTGGTAAGGAATATTCAGTGGCACTACGCAGGTCACCATAAAAGCTAAAACACATAGGAAATGTGGCTGTTGGCGTATAACAAACGCTTAAAAACAGCCGTAATAATCAGTCACTGGCAACCCACCGTGGCAGCTAATGTTAAGCGAATCTTAATTATTTTTTACAACATTTAACGATGCTGTTAAGACTTGGGGCCATCTTGGAAACGAGCAGGGATGGGCAAAGAAGGTTCAAGGCATTAAAATATACCTATTTATTCCACAAAAATGTTGCCATGAATGGGTGTATGCAATAGATTGATTTTAAAATTCTGTAATGTTAGCATTTTACCGGTATACTATGCTGGAACTAAATAAATTAGCAACACTACTGTCATGAGCGCAGGAATTTATAAATGCTGGACTAGGTGTGGCTGCAGCCTAAGCACCTGTCTCAAACCGGCCCTGTTAAAACTGGTTCAAAAACCTGATTTCAATACTCTGGAAAACTTATAAAAAAAGCGAAAATCTTTACTCTTTTCAAAACAAGTTATAAAGACATTGTTTGAGTTATTGTTTTTGCCTTTGGTGTGCTTAAATATTTATACTATCACTTAAAATTATGCATCTCTCAAAAATGAAACATTTACCATAATCAAGGTTTCCTCTATAAAAACACAGGCAAACACTTAAATAAAACACAATTTGTGCAACATGTGAGCACAATTCTAACTGATAAAGTTATCACTTAATTTATAAAATAGCAATCATTTGGAAAACACATCATCATTATCATTCTCATTGCCTTTTGAACATTCCGAACTCTGTCTGGCAGGCTTTGGAGGTCCGTTGTTCAAATCAGAAATGAAGAATCTGCTAACCGATTCCTTGGTCAGACTGCAAAGTTCTTGTGTCGAGTTTTGCTCCGACAAAGAGCTGACGTTACTCTTTGGGGCGAAAGGCTTCCTTTCGCCAAATACTGGGGCCGTATGCGGGTCAGCATCCGGCGTGCTTTTCTTTGATGTGCGAAGAATTTTCACCGTTGTTTTTTTTTTACTATCATCCCTGACTATCGTCTTTTCCTCGTCTTCGTCGGCTTCAGATGTGTGCAAATTGATGGCCTCCGTAAGCGCCAAGATCCTCGGGGACTCAAGATCTGTTACAACGATCCTTTCTTTTTTAGTGGTGTTCTCGTTGGGTTTAATATTGATGGTGTGGCGTTTGAAGGCATCGATTTTGGACTTGTCTGTCTCCTCTTCTAAATTTATGTCAGATGTGACTAAAATATGTGACACTGGTCTTTTCTTTTCAAGTTTATTGTAAAAACCAAAGTGTGTGCTATCGGGGCTGTTGCCATTTTCACATTTTTCAGCCGCCTGAATCAGATCGTAGAAGAATATTTCACGAGGACTCATCGGAGGATTGTTTCCGTTATTGTCGTCATTTATCACAGTTTCTTCAGGAGTAAATGGTGTATTTATCTCGACAAGGTGAAGGAATTTGTTAAACTTTTCTTTGTTCATCGAATCTAAACTTCCGACACTACCGCTTTTTAATGCCGGCCCTGGTGCCACGGTCCCCGGCGATTGACTGGATGTGGAAGGATGGCTGGTTTTTTCATAGGTTAAATTTACTACAGTCTCTTTATGGGTACTTGTTCCAAGCGGTAATTTTTCTCCAAAAAATTCTATGTTTCCGTGACGGTTCGCTAAGTCCACGTCAACGGGTTGTAAATTCAAAGGCTTTTTATTCTTAACACTGGTCTTAGCCGTGAATGTTTGAATTACTGTATTATTTTCTTTCGGTTTAATATTTTGATCAGTTTTCGTCGTTAAGTTTTCGTTAACTCTCGGCTTGTCATTTCCGGGAATCTTTACTTTTTCACCTAAATCTGGTTTTCTGTTGATCAAATCTTTGGTGCCAGCATCGTGGGCGGACGAAATTATAACAAAACTGGAACCGCTTGAATTCCTGCTTCTGGTGCTCCGTAAGCTATTTCTCTTGTTATCAACGGATTTCCCACTGCTGCGATCTGGCTCCGGTTGTTGTTTTTTCAATGCGACGTCGTAAACTGGGCCTTGGAGAATCCTATCTTCTTTACCATTAAATTTTTGACAGCATGTGTTGAAGCTTTCTTTAGCATTACCGCATTTTCCGCAAGTATTTTTGTCATTCAAGGTACAAGGGCACCGTGCTCCTCCTGGCGGATGGAATGTCATGCAATGTATGCAGAGAATTTCTTTTTCATCTCCGTACTCCGGATTTGTAAAAATTTTGTCATACTTGCTTTTAGATTTTGGTGCCAAATACCTCCAAACCAGAAGTAGTATGCCTAGGATAATGCAGAAAATGAGAAAAGCCACGCTCCAAAAGTACTGAGGCCAGGCCGAAGGCCAGTCTTTAGACTTGTTCGTGTGCACTTTCCACCAAACAATCGGGCAAATGATGAACCAGAAAAGAACGAACCAAATGCCAACGAAGATTGGAAAATTTATCCATTTAAATGGATGTGTTCTCAGGAGATCGGGCTCGTAGGTAGAACTGTGTTTACAGCACTTCAGGTGTTGAACTTCACTCTTTTTCTTGGCCATAATAAACAACAAAATGCTAATTTTGTTCGTCCATGAAATTAATGATGTCGTTATAATTCAATTTTCAAAAGTAAACTGGTTATTGCGAATATTTTTTTATGTGGTCAATGTGAAAAGAGCTTATCAATAGATCCTGGCAAACGGTAGAAAATAGCTTTATCGTGAAGCCACATCCTGTGAACGGGAACAAGGTACGTACGCTATCAGTGTTTCATTATGGAACATGATAAATCATGCTCCATATTCTAAAGGATCGTTAGAAAATTCATATTACACATTTCGATTACTTACATAGAAACAAATACTTTCCTTGATATTTGCATACTTTACGGGTTGACAAATAAACCATTTCTGGTTTAATTAAATGATCTTTGACTAGTAAGGAAAAATCAATGACTTCTAGTATAGTTATCATACTCTCAGCAATCTTTGAGCAAACGTACACCCACTCAATACCATTATCGGCCATTTCCTATTCTTCACTATCTGCTTTGTCCATTGTTATTCGCTAGCACATATTCAGATAACTTTATCAGTCTAGCAGGTTTTAGGATGGCATGTCTGTCCCTTGGTTTCCTTCGGGTATCAATGGGTGAAGGCATTTATCCAATGATTTCCTATCCTCAGAGTTATATTGACGGTCCCTACGTATACTATCCAATCTGCAAAATATAGATTTTCGTTTTACTATCTTAAACTTTCCAATTTACTTTATATTTTCGGATAATGTCCCAGCCTGACATAGGCCAAACGGCCGTACACAAACACATCCCATGCACCAACTCTGTATTTTCTGAATTTTTGACACGCCGAGCCTAAAAGGTCCGCCATCTCCGTCCTAGTTAGATATAATTATTGACTTATCTGAGTTCCGTTTACTTAATGTCGTCAAATGATGTAACACCCGTATATATTAAATACATATCACTTGATGTCACAACTAAAAATATTTGATAAAATCATATTATTCAATCCAATGACTTGCATGGTACTAGTGTATCACCGATAGAGTACCATTAAATGTCGAAACACAGCTTGATTTTTTTTAGCAAAAACCAGCTTATCTGTGTTAGATATGTCTATTATATATCTATTATATATCTCTCTCCTTTTCCATATTATTATATTCTCTTTTCTTTGCTCTCTCATTGTTACTGACAGTTGAAGAGTGAGGGAGGATGGATAAGAATGAAATGTAATGAGTTTTGTATATTCACAAGATACATGTGTTATGTTTCCTGGGAACAATAGACGAATCATTTACATAATTGTAGGTACATAAATATATTGGTCTCAAATTTTTATCATTGATTATAATATAGCACATACCACCATGTTTTTCATGAGTTTTGCTGTTTTAGGGAATTTCAAATTAACAGGCTACCGCATATTTCGAAATGTTTTTTTTTTGTGTCCTTTAAATTTAGAATTAATGAGGTTCTAATGCATTGGAAACACACATGCATTTGTATAGAGAACAGACAGATAGACATTGAGTTTTATAGGTATAGATCAAGGGTAGAAAGCCTAAGGGCCAGTTGTTTCAAGTTGGATTAAAGTAAGCGTTCGTTTAAAGCATAGATTTTTGCGTTTTCCACCGATCAGACGATCCGTTTTCGTAAATATCTATGTTTTAAACGAACTCTTACTTTAATCCAACTTGGAACAACCGGCCCTAAAGGATGTTAGTGATTATTTTGAATTTTACAAGAGAGCAAAATAATGTTTTATCAATCTGATTTTGTCTTGTCAATATTTATTTTATTATTAAACGATTTACATATGTGTTTTGTATAAACAAATATGTAAATCATTTAATAATAAAAGAAACAGTGACAAAATTAGTTTGACAGAACTTTCTTTTACTTTCCTGTAAAGTTCGAAATAATTACCAACGCCCTTTTGGCTTTCTACCCTCGATATGCATTACTATTACATAAAATTTGGTTTTACAAAAATAAAACAGGTTTGGTTTTTAATTTATATGTACTGTTAAAATTATTTTGCAGAAAGTTATAAAAAGCTTTTCTGACTGTATGTAATGCACGCCTCTGTGAAATTTGGAATAGGAAGACATCTTTTGTTTGGGTTGACAATTTTTTATTTATTTATTAAATCTGACGTTTTCGATTGTCTTATAGACTAAACAGTAAGTCTGTCAGTGAAATGCCTTTTAAAGCTTTGTTGGCCAATTTATATATTGTGTCACTTATCATGGTGCTGATTTTTTTCTTGAACATGTTGAACCATATGTTTGCAAACTTGTTGAGTATCCAACTGAGACTTCTGTCAATAAGTTTCAGCCCAAATATTCTGCTAATATTTAACTGAAAATATTTAAACAAACAAAATAATTAATAGAAAATTAAAAAATACTTTGTATTGCATCACATAGAATATTAATTACTTCATTTATTTATTGGTTATAGTAGACATTACTATGTTTGTCCTGTGAAGCCTGTTTTTATGGTCAATGATCATAAATTTATTTATTTCTTGATTGAGTTTTCCATTCCTTCTTTCATGCATCGGTTAGACTAAAGATCAAGTTAGGTTAGGAGAGAATGAAAATAATAGAAAATGTCATTTGTTAATGGCTTTTAATCATTACTAGCCATCATGGGACATAATAATAGTTAATAACGATCTTCGCGTGTAACATGAGCCGCATGCTGATTGATGTGTCACTCTTGGGCACCTGGACCTCATTAGCGGCTAGTCGTCATCAGAGTTGTTGTTGTAATTCCAGTCAGTTCAGGGCGGATAAGATTTTTGAAATTAGGATACTAGATTCTACACATTATTTAAAATTTAATTACACAAACTATAATTAAAAAGTAATTAAAGACATACATACTTTGTTTTCTTTAACATCGAGATTCATGTCAAATCCTTTCAGTTCTATACCTTCCTCAATTTGCAAGGATGCTACTCCAGAGATATCTATGAATCGGGAAATCCAACTGAAAAATATTAATGCCACAATTGTTTTAAAAATATCAAACATAATAATTTTGTTGTCTGTCCGTCCGTCTGCCTTTTCCCGTAATTTTTTTCAAATTCACCGCTAAAAATATCAAATTAAACGGCTGGAGATCGGGCTTGAACCCCCGGGCAAGCAAACCCGAACCGGCCGTTCAACGCATATTGCTATTACCTGCACAACGTAAATTGGCGTGCGGCGACTTTGGAACCAAAACCCGTCCCGCCCGCACCCGGCGGTAACCCTTCGTCCTGTCATTCAGTTCAAATTCATATTTGCTCGGGAGCTGTGACATCTTGATTACCAATATACACTGAATTATTATGTCCAAAATATCCTAAACAGTCCGGGGTGGTGCAAGAATAATTGCTAATGAAGTATTAAAGTTTTGCTAAGCTGAAAAAGCAAATAATGGACCAATATTACCGTTTGACAGGTTGACAGATAGAGCGGCCGCCATTACTGGTATGTTTCTTTAGTGTTGCCCAACCAAATTTCTTAATAGATCGGTATCGGAGCCTTTAATAAGGCTCCGATACCGGTCACCGGACATTCTGTACATTATGTATTGTGTAATAAATTTACACCCTGGAAGCTTCTGTTACGCGACAGGGACGCTCTCCCTCGCACGCCAATTTATTCTGGTACGTCTATACCTCTACCTCTCCATGGAGCGCTAAAAAGATGCTATAAAATATTATATACTATCATTTAGCTCAGACCTAAACCAATGTTCCGTCATTTTTAACGGGTCACAGCTAGTTATAAGCTAGTTGTGCATGCATGCCCAGCGTTGTCCGGGATTCAGATTTAATCTAAATTTGAAATAGGCTTTATGTTGGGGTGGAGGGAGTTCATTTTGCACAGGGTCCTAAAGATTAGCAAAAGTATGCAAAGAATTGTTCATACAGGGAGGGTGAGATGTAAATAAGTAAAATTTGAAATGGATGGCATTCAATTTTTCTGGACAGAGACGCAGTTATAGGACATGGAGTGGATAGGGCCAGGAGTAACTATGGATAAAATTTGATTTAGGATTGTATAAAGAACAGACAATATACAATTTTTTACGTTCAGATTGATATCTACATATATTTCTTGCTGTAAAAAACAGCCCTTGTCCACAATAGAGGAGATTTTAATTGAGATTTTGCTCCCGAGACATTCTTAAAACCCTTGACTTTCTGAGTCCTTGTATATGCCGCAGCCATATGGTTAAATTAGCCAGGTAATTGCACGCCTAGGCCGCTCATTAAACGCCGGCATCCAATTGGATCCCTAGGCCGATAGTTAATTGAACTAGAATCACTCAACGTTTAACAACTTGGCGTATTGAAAGTCAGCCCTTAGATGACTGACCAAGACAGCCAAGTGATTCAAATGAGGCATTCCATCATCATGGGTGGGACATTTTTCTAGTAAATTGTCATATATGTTAAAATTTTACAACATATATGCAATTTGTAAAATTTATTCTTGAAGAATGCAACTTATTCTATCTTCATAGGGCTTATGTTCTGTTGCTCAATTATTGATTGAAGGTAGAATAAGTTGCTTTCTTCAAAAATAAATATTACAAATTGCATACATGTTGTAAAATTTGAACTTATTCTACCTTCAATCAATAATTGAGCAACAGAACATTAGCCCTATGAAGATAGAATAAGTTGCATTCTTCAAGAAATATTACAAATTCTAAATATTCTAATTCAAATTCCAAATTCCAAATATCCAAATTCTAAATATTACAAATTGCATATATGTTGTAAAATTTTAACATATATGACAATTTACTAGAAAAATGTCCCGCCCGTGACGATGGAATGCCTCAAATCTAACCTAACAACCTTATCTAACCTAACCAAACATCACAAATTCATCAATATCCAATTTAACTAAATGAATACACGACGTTCAGCCATGTGGTTAAACGTTGCTAAATGTCAATGACTTGGCTAGTTGTCCTTCAGCCATTTAATTGAATACCGGCGTTTGATGAACGGCCTAGGCGTCCAATTACCTGGCTAATTTAACCAGATGGCTGCGACATATACACACCATGTCTCAGAAATTCACCATCTTGAGACTGACTTCCACACTTGTATATCAAATGTCATTTTTTAATTTTTTTATTATTATTTATTCACACAAAGTATATTCAGAATATAATTTGGCGATTTACCACTTAGGCTAGACCTGTTCTAGGTAAACCACCTCACATTTAAGTATTTTATACAGTTTATTTAGAAGACATTGACTATTTACATAATTTTAATCTCTTCAGTACAAATGAAAAAAACAAGACAAGTTATTGTAATGTAATCCATTTTGCTTGTTTAACTTTTCAGAAAAAATAGTTTTAGTGCAGTTTTTCTGTCAACATAAATATCACTATCCGCCAATTTCAAGCTGATCGCTTCGTTTATCGCCAGATCTGAATCTCAATATACAAGTATCTAAATCTCTGAAATATATGTATCTCATTGCATGGACTGGACGTGGATGGTGATCAGCAATTAGTTTTCAGAATACATATCTTGAACTCGTGTATGAATCATTATTTTTATAGATGTTTGTGATGTACGATTGTAAATTTTAATGGAATATAAGTACCTACCTATTATTATTTCATAGTTATTTTAATTAATGTGAGAATGAAAATAAATGCAAATTTTAGGAAAATTGTATTTATAATCGGTTAAAAATTATCAAGCCATGTGCATTTCAAAACCCAACATTTACATAAATTTCAACTTACTTGACATGTCCTCCAATTGTAAGAGGGAAAAAATTTACAACACGAATCTTTACAACGTAGTCCACTGAAAATCAATTTTTTTATTAGTACAGTGAGTTATGACATTTGTTTGTATTTTTGATAGATTAAATGGCGCAAAATAATTATATTATCGAAGAACAATCATTACGGAGATTAACAATCTGCGTTAAGCTTACTACTTTGTTCTGATTACTGATAATATTGAAGGGCAATAATAATTTTTATACGGATTGCATTTAATACAAAATGGTAACTAACTAAAATCAAATGTATAATAAAAAAATTTAAGCGTTCAACCCACAAATTGCTAAAAATGTGTTATATATGGGTTAGGATAGCTTCGATGTGTGTGCTAAAAACGTCCAAGCTCTAAGTGCTATAGTTTTTTGAAAATTCAATATTTTTACCTACTAATAAATCTAATTACATATCTGCTTTGCCTGTGTTGTATATGTGTTCTTAATATTGATAAACGGTGTGGAAAATTGGACCCTCACTGAAATTGTTCATAATGTCAGTCTGCATGCACACAGGTAGGTACTTAAAAGAAGCCGGACTGACAGAGTAAGAAATGACAGATACTTAAACTAATGTAAGTACTTTGAACAAGTCACGAGATGGATATGTCATGTCAAGTCAATCAATTGACTTGACATGACAAATCATTAATTTTTGAATCCCTGTGTAATATAAAAAATCTATCCTACAATGTCCTATACAAAGTATTAATGAGAAGTTAGTGTCTTTTGGCTATAAGATTTATGCTACAGATCCTCAAGTTGACCACATTACAATGAAGAAGTTCCTACCTACTCAAAATGATGAGTCAAGAGACATTTAACAAAGTAAAACTACATAAGTACTTTAGACAGGTTCTATGCAATTAGCTATATGATTTCTTACAATTTATTATGCTGATAGATAGAAAAACATTATCTTGACTGCTGAATATCAGAAAGAATTTCAATGTCCAAAATTTTGGTGATTTCAAACAGCACACTTGATAGACAACCTTTGATAGAGTCGGCAAATGAAGAAGACATCTTGTTGTGTTTTGTCTTAAAAGTGTGTGCGCTACGATGCCAAATCACATGCATGCGTACACTTGCACAGCTCACGAATAATGTTGAAAACAAGGTCCTAGCAGAAGGAAAGACTCATGACTTAAAAACTTAGAGAATGGTCCAGCTAAACATAAGAATCTCTCTTCCATGCAGTTATA
Source organism: Agrypnia vestita (assembly GCA_016648135.1). Classification (NCBI taxonomy): domain Eukaryota; kingdom Metazoa; phylum Arthropoda; class Insecta; order Trichoptera; family Phryganeidae; genus Agrypnia; species Agrypnia vestita. Next base: position 33,207 of record JADDOH010005275.1, on the reverse strand, counting down.
GATAAAATCCGAGTAGTTAATATTAAAAAATTCATTAGTGGACGACACTTAAAGAAGTTGTCAGAGATTTCAAAATAATGGTTGAGTTTATATAACCCATTAGATAGCTACTCCCTAGGTGAAGACATTAGAAATCAAAAGGCTGTCAATATTAATTTAATTAAAACCCTATCCAGTTAAACATTTGATTCTAATATAAGATGTTTTATACTCACGGTCAATTTGAAATAGGGGGAAGACGAAAGCAAAATAGAATGTATAATTTGAATAGTCAATTTTTAACACTTCAATCTCAAAATTTGAAAATCCTTTTATTTCTAAATTGTTTATTTCCAATTTTGATCTGAAAAAGTATTTAAAATTATTTGGTTATACGAAATTAAAGTTAGGGCGGAAAAAAAAAGTGGAAATACTTTTACATTTTATAGCTAGAGGATTTAAAATAGTGGGAAAAACATAGAGGTTATGGCATTTTAACATAACCACTGCCCAAAAAAAAATATCTATAAACAGTGAGCTCTGTCCGACATCGAAATACAAAATTCAGTGTACTCTAATATATTTGTATTTAGGCTAGCTAACGGAAGGTCACCATTAGGTGTTGCCACACAAATGCAATGATAAAATACAAAGATAATTGAGATGTAATGAAAACATAGACATACTATAAATATAGACTAGTTACAAAACAAAATATCTGCTACACAGGACGACCACACGAATTACTGTGAATATTGCGGGAGTTGGTCTAGGGGTGTCCGAAATATATACATTTCCGCGTGATATATAGAAAATATTAATACAATTCACAACCCTGTTTATACTTGTATCTCTTTTACATGTATGCTGCGCTATAAGAAAGATAAAAGACCATTGATTAAATACCGCAATTCCCTATAACTTCATGTGCATTTCGTGTATCACGGTATGTTTTATTGTCCTTCCTTATACATGGTTATGAAAATAATTTATATCTCTTTCTGACTGATACATTTAGTACGTAATAGAAGACAGCAGAGACTGGTTGTCTCAGGTTTGCTTTTTAATGACTAGTCTGTATTTATATACGTCTATGAATGAAAATTACATCACGCTGAATATATCCATCGCTGGGCTGTGGAGGAAAGCTGTTAAATACAGTCTGTATTCGTCACCGGGCCTGAGCAAGGATTGAAATGAAAATTTCAACTATAGACAAAAAGCAACTTAACATATTTGAATTTAAAAAAAACTTACGACATCAAAACATCTTTGATTTTCACTTCAACATCTCTTATAGTTAGTGGATCCAATCTAGGAATACCAAAAGAGGGTAAACCAACTTTTAGAAATTTCTTAATACTTTGTGTCGCACCCAATATCATAGGGTTCACACTCTCAGCAATTTCCTTAGTTTTACTTGGCACTTGTCCTTTTCTAAATCTGAAATTCCGTAGATTGCTCTCAAACATCTCTACAGTAGGCCTCCGGTAAAATACTAGAAAATAAAGATGCACATTTCTTAATATATTGAGAATTTTTGTTTATGATCTATTCTATAATTCACAAATTACAATACAGCGGAACCAGGGCTCAGAGAGAACTGGAAAAGACTGGAATGCTGTTCCTCTTCGTAGGATTCTCATAAGTATGTCTCCAGCGCATGATATTATTTCAATTACAGCTCATTTTCGTTATTTTAAAATAATTTACCATAACATAGAAATCTGATATCTTATCAATAAATTTGTTTTGCTATTGAGTTATGTAATTATTGTTATGTAAATTTGTTTTGCTATTGTAATTTGTTGAATTATGTAATATTGTTATTAAAAGTTAATTTTAGTTACCATATGAGCGATAAATTAATCCCGTTTGGTTGAGTGCATATATGTTACTGTAAAGAGAATCGGGGTGTTTCGCAGTGGTGAAATGATAGTGAGGATGGGTGGTAGGCGGAGGGATCCTATCCATGTTTGTGTGAAGAAGGGTAAGCGATGGGGAAGTTGCGAGGGGAGATTTGCTATTCATGAACTCTTTATTTAGATTTTAATTGTTTCGGTAGATAAATTTAATATGTGAAATCCCTTAAGGCTGAACATTCACTTTACAAGTTTGAAATTTGAGGTTTTCCGTGATTTGATTGTGCTCTTTCAAGATGAGTGTGTCAGGTAATTTGATTGTAATGTCAAGCGAACATGAGAATTCATCGTTTATATGCCATGATAATTGCTAGATTGAAAAGATATGATAGAAAGTGATGATTATTGTCGGTTTTTGATGTCAATGGCTTAACAATTAACATATATACGGAAACACCCGATGATAGCCGATCGACTGCGTATATCAAAATGTTTACGCTATTATTTTGACCTTATTATTTTCTCTCTATAATTTTAAAAAGTGTATACCTACATAATAATATTTCTGCAGCTCTTTTTAAATCATTTAATTTTATCTCGTAATCGATTACCAAAAAATTATGTAAAAAATTACACAACTTGTGCGCGACAGTTTTTAAAACCCGCACCTTCCAATTTTTCAGTTCTCCGCAATATTTGTGGAATATTTCATATCGAAAACACACGACAAACTAAATATTGAAGGATGATGACACCAGTTGAGTAAGGTCATTCTGGAAAATTTTCTATGAGCAGAAATGCACTCTTTTTAGAAAATCTGTTAAAGTTTCTTTGCACTTGATTAAATAGTCACCGACAGCATAAACAATCATTGTGTGGGTTAGGTAGCCTCAAAACATGTGTCTGTGTGTTTGCATATATTCCAGGAACAGATCGGTAAAATAATGTAAGAGAAACAGCGTATGTCATCTTCTACACTCTGAGGGAGCGTCTTTTTACGACATTCCGTCAAGGTATTCAAAACAATTATATATCCTTCAGGTTTAATACGAGTTTAAAACACACTAATCCATCTTTTTTGTTATCAGAATACTTCATTTTGGTTATGCTGTTCATCATTTTAAATAACAAACATAATATAGTAGAACCTCGTTAATTAAAAATTCGAGGGACCCTAAAAAACATTTAGAATTATGCGGAACCCCGTTAATTTTAAATTCAAGGTACAAAAAAATCGCAATGCGATTGGGAAATTGGCCAACAATCCTATAACTGTGGAAAAAACCCTTAATTTTGTAAAAAATGTCTATATTTTTGCTTATTTCAAGAAATATTTATTATGCATTTGCTAATATTCATAATTGATCGCGACATTTCTATTACTAAAGTGCCTGATTTGTTTTTCTCACATGCAAAAAAAAAAATTTTTATCAAATTTAAAAAAAAATTTAATTATGTAAAATTAAATGCATTGATTTGCGGCGCAACCGACTAATAATTATTTCTAATTACGAATTACAGGGGTTTTCGGATTATTGGGATCAGTCTACTAGGAAACGAATATTTTGGGACTTGTGGGTTTTAAAAATGTTGAATTATAGCGAATTATAGCGAAATTCGCTATAATTCAACATTATCGGGGTATGAATTAATGGGGTTTTACTGTATCTAAAATTTCTTTACCCGTAAGTGATATAAAATGTTTTTTTTTTGAAAACTATATAATTTTTGCATATTTTTGTTTGTTCAAAGTGTGTATGTTTGTATTTATTATTATTGTGTTAAAGAGTACAAAAATAAAAACAACAAATTTATTAAATACTTCATCCGTGCTGATACTTATTGGAGTTTCGAAAATTACTTTAAAAGATTAATTGCACTCAGTTGGAACAATTTTGAACACGTTTGTAGCATGATATACTTACACCCACGATATTCGTGTTCCAGAGGCCCTGTTAAGTCTTCTTTGCCAAGAAAAGGAATTCTTATGGTATCATCATTACTGTCACCGTTAAAAGGAAAAGGAACTTTCAATGGCGAACCAAATTTAAAGTTCATCATCAAAACAACACACACTACAATACACTCCTTCATAATTATTTTTATAGCCATAAAAGCGGCCAAATTTATTATATAATAAATAAAAAACATATATTTACATTAATTATACTTGGGATATTACTATAAATTTTCTAATAACTATAATAACAAATAGCACAAGTGGATTATAATGGAAAAATGTAAATTAATGCATGATGGAACGTAATTAGACCTTATCACCTTCACGCTTACGATTAGTCAAATCTTTGTTCATATTTTCGAGTTAGGTTCTCTTAATCTTCGCCAAGTAATTATATTGATAAAAAATTATTTCTGATTTAATTCAACATAAAATTTTTAATAGTTAGTTAAAGTAGTTGTAGCGAATATTGCTTATGTTTCCAATTAAAATCAGTTGTACAACATGACATCAATTCTCAAATGATTATTTATCAGTGGTGAAGAGTGAAGTGACATCTAGCGATAACAGGGATGCACTACATGGTAACATGCAAGCACCACCCCATGGAGTAGGAGTTCGCATGTGTTGCCATTCTCCATTCAATCCCTTTACTTAAAGCCGCTCATCATTGCACTATTGCACAATCCATAGTACCTAAACCTGTTGTGAATGAATTAAAGAAAATCAAGTAAGTACTAACTTTGTCCACGTCTTGCTGTCTCTCAACAATTAAACCAAGTTGAGTAGATACTTCATCATGCTGAACATAAATGATGAGCAGAGGTGTGGAGGTGGTTCATTATTTGTGTTTATCCTTCTGATCACATCGTACCTTCACAGATGTTTAGGAAAAGTTTGTAGGTCATGGAATGAAAAAGTGTTTGTATGTTGATGTAAGCGAAGAGAAGCTTTGGGAGCAAGTGAAAGAATACAACTAAAATAACATAAGGAACATGGGCGTGTAGCGGAGGTCCACCCGATCCGATGATGGAAACTCGCCTCTTATCTCCCTTTAAAGATGTATTTTGCTGAACGATTTGGGACTTCCTTTGTTTACAGGCGATTGAGAGTCCACAATTTAGCATTTTATTTAGATAGAAATAAGAGACAACAGCGGCTGTGGGCAGCAAAACCGCCATACGTGTTGCATAGTTCACAGGTCACTACAGATGTATTAAAAAAGTCTCGCATATGACTTTGTCATATCGAAAGTCCCTACATATACTGTCGAATCTGCAAAAAATCAATTTTCGTTTTACTATCTTAAACTATAAACAATTGTTTCCTGATTTTTCCTTCTATTAATTTATTGATATTCTATTAATTTCATTATTTCTTGTTGCGTTTGTTGCCAGATATTCAAACTATTCTAACGATTCAAAAGTTTGGTCTCTTATGATGAGTGGCAATATTGGGGCAGTGTTTCTCTTGTGCCCATTTTCATGTACTTTGTCTTGGCATTACTGATCTCCAATCCCACTTTTCTATGTGTTATGAGGCAAACTGTGCACATTTAGACAGGGAATTAATCATTCATTAATCAAATCATTTTAATTATTAATTCACTGCAAGGTCTGGTAATTCTGCACAAAGTGTTTGCAATATTTCATACATACCCCACGGCTTTCACAAGCATAGAAAAGGTGAAGCTTGGAATTATTTTTAAAAAATCCATTTAAATTAAGGCTTTGACATCAGTGCACTGTATTTTTATCTTAAAAATATAAAATGCTATAGATGGCAACATTTATTTTGAATCAAATTTTTACAGAACAAATTTAATTCGACCTGCTGCTGTGTAATCGGGTAAAAATTAATGGAAAATTTCATGCATTTCTAGGAAATATTTTTGATATCAATATCTTATAAAATATAGTTTTTATAGTTCATAACGTGTTAGTCCAAAAAATCTAGTGACTGATCTTTGGGAGGAAATAGTGCCTGGACTATATTTATCCAAATACAACATGGAATTCCTTGTTTGTGAAGACATAGATAAAATTGCCATATGTTGGTAAGTTTGTCTTTATAAACTTAACAACCAATCCATTAAAATATATATATATATGTAACAAAAGGAACTTCTGGACTCCCTCGCGTTTTCTGTAAATGGTCTCCGTGAGAAGACCAAGGCCGACGTTTCGACAAGGTATCACGTGCCATTGTCAAGGCTAAAAAGGCCTCAAAAGTTACGGACTAGCCGTACTTGTCCACGGGTGACATGAAAGTCTCCCACCAATAAGGATTGAGCCTTATTGGTGGGAGACTTTCATGTCACCCGCGAACAATTACGGCTAGTCTGTAACTTTTGAGGCCTTTTTAGCCTTGACAATGGCACGTGATACCGTGTCGAAACGTCGGCCTTGGTCTTCTCACGGAGACCATTTACAGAAAACGCGAGGGAGTCCAGAAGTTCCTTTTGTTACATACAATAACGCTCGCGGAAACCTCAAGCAAAACATATATATATATATATATATATATACATACACACACACACGGTACATCTGTGGCTTTTAGTCCTGAATCTTCTGGAATGAAAATCAAGCCCCCGACCACTACATCACTAGGCAATATCTTATTCAATGGACTAACAAGCTGCCGTCTGTGCTGCTGGTAGCTTCATTAATTATTGCATAAAAATAATAACATCTTGAAAATAAACAATTTTTATATTGATTATGAAGAATTCATTCGCTTCTATACAACTCAAATAAAATAATAAAAACGAGAAGTTGAAGAACTCAAAAAGTTCTATAAAAAAGTCCACAATGACATATATCTACATATATGTCAAGGTTAATACACAAATTGATAAAATATGACTAAAAGTTACTAAAAATCTACGCGTGCGAAGGCGCATGTGTAAGTTATTAATAAATAAAAACAATTTTTCATGATCAAATATTTATTTATTGGAACAATTTAACATTCTTTGATATAAGCACCATATAAATAGGTACTTTAAGTGAATAAATTCGATATTTTTATTATAAAGACAATAAATGTTTAGATATAGAGATATAAATTGCGTAAAGATTTAAATAAATTGAATACAGTAAAACCTCATTCATTCGAAATTCAAGGGACCCAAAATAGAAAACATTTTGAATTATGCGGAACCCTGTTAATTCAAAATTCAAGATACGTTCATCATAAGGGCTGAAGCCTATATCAGTCCTCATGATGGACCGGACCCTGCAACAGAATCTGGAATTTTGGCCAGAAAGGTCATAAAAACACGGCATAATACTCTAGAGAATACAAACCAGAAGTTTCTTAACCGTGAAAACCTTAGAACATTTTTATACAATAATAAAATATCACAGTACATCATTATTTTTGATTCTTAATAATATTAAAATAGATATAATTTTCAATTTACAAACATCATTATTAATATTAACAACAATGATAACAGACAATTGAATTACAAACAAAAACATAACATGTTTCAAGTAATTAGTTGAGGGGTTGAAAAACAAAATCTCCACTATCTGATTAACGTGATTGAGAAAAACGTTTAGATTTTAAAATTGATATGTTTCTGATAAAATGCTTTTAAGAGTTTTAATCAGTTTCAATGATTTGCAAGACCGTTATTATTATTTTTTTAACGCTTCAACAGGCCAAGAGGCCCATTACAGAAGCGAAACACATCACAAAACACCCAGGCTTAAGTAAATCACATAGATTAAATTGTGACCACACTGGGAATCGAACCCAGAACCCTCGGTATGAGAAGCCAGTGTCATGCCCACTGTGCTACGAGGGCCACCAATTGCTATTGCTACATAATCATTTCCATCGTAACGACAATGAGCTCTATACTCTGTTTACGGAGCTAATCATCACAAATTTATAGAACTGGGAAGACTTTGGTGCCTGGGTCACGTGGCGAGAATGTCCGAGCATCAAGCACCACAGTCCCTGCTGAACTCAAGGCCAATAGGGTGAAGGAGCTTAGGAAGTCCAAAATTAATATGAAGCAACAACGTCCTCAAAGATATATGTATCTGCCTTGGAACTTCTGAACTGGAGAGAGCTGGCACTAAGCCGAGAAGAGTGGATGAAGACTCTTGAGGAGGCCAAGACCCACCAGGGGTTGTAGAGCCAAGAGTGATGATGATGTTGAATCATTTGCATCAATTGGATAGTGGCAATTTTTTTCTTGAACCCTTAGATCTCCAAAGAACTATATATTCATGGTTAACTAGGATTTACAGTTTCAATTGTTCTCATCTAATCAGATATACAGCTTAGCGAGCCAGGAAATGACTGTACAGGGACTTGTGAATAATTTTTAATTCAAGCAACATTTGGTTCAATTTTTTTTCCAATCAATGAAGAACAGAAAAATATGAACATCACTAGCACATGACAAAAAAAATTTACGCAGAATGAGCATTTAAGGAAGAAACATTTTTGAGGGCATCAAATTCTTGGAAAACAAATCTTTCCTGCAGAAATATATTTTATCCTTACGCTTACGAGCGCCAAACAGTTTTGAAAATAAAATTACTGCGCACTACAGAATCAATAAGAATCATAAAGGAAAATGTAAATGTTGTAGATGCAATCTTAGAATTAATAACGTAAGCTTCCATGATTCAAGTACATATAATAATAATATCACAAAAACACTTTTTTTTTCAAATGCATTTTTTTGATCTTCGATGTTGGGACTACATCATTGAGGAATGTAGGCAAAATATGAAAATTGCAGTTTACAAATATCTTAGTCATATTAATAATACTAATAAATTAAATATAAGTATTAAAATTTGACATTAATGATAAAAATAAATAAGTGTATCAAAAATATAGATAAATACATTAAATTCTACCAACGTGTGAAATACTAGTAGGCAATGAATGTTTGGAACAAGTAGACGAGTTTGTGTACTCGGGAAGTATGTTCGATAGAAGAGGGAATGTTGAGAAAGATATAGAGAGGAGAGTGACTGCGGGAAATAGGATGAACGATGCTTTGAATGCAATAATTTCTAATAGAAATGTCTCTCGAAGCAAGACCAGCGGTACATAATGGAATTCTGGTATCAACACTGATCTATTTAAGTTAAACCTGGAACTGGCAGAAGAGGAACAAAAGTAGACTGAATGCAGTGGAGACGAGATTTCTCAAAACAAATGTGTGGCAAATCCATTTATGATAGAATAAAGAATGAATATATTAGAAATGAATGTAATGCTGATCTTAGTATAATTAACAGAATTAAAAAAGGATTGCTCAGATGGTTTAGGCATGTTGAGCGAATTAATGGTAAGAAAGATATATAACGCAAGTGTTGATGGTGCCAGAAAGAGAGGGTGACCGCAGAAGACGTAGCTCGACCAGATTAACCAGATACTGGAAGATGGCCCCGTTAGAAGCCTCAACAACCGTCGAGCTTGCATGCGAAGATGTACGAATGTGGATGAGGCGAGAGTAAATTACATTACATGAAAAAAAAAATTTAAACCACGCATATATTTAAATGTACTCTAATAAGCGTGAGCGCTTTCCCTCCATCAACAACAGAATTCTGTAATCTATATCAAAATCCTAAGCACCCACCGATTATTTGGAGAGACAAAAATTTTTTGGCAGAAAATTAATTTTTTACTTTTTAGTACATTTAAATATAAGAATGATTTAAAAAAAAATTTTGGATGTAGTCTCAAATTTTAATAAATATTTAGTTGCAATTAGGGAATGCAATCCTGAATCGGGATTGCCCATTCGAGATCCCTCGAGATTAGAATTTCAATCCCGCAGGATTCCTACGGATCGGGTTCCACACACGAATACTTTTGTTTTTTTGTTGTTTATAGAGCTGAATAGCAATTAACGACAATGCCTTGCATTTTCATATCAGCAATTTTAATAAAATGTTCATTACAGTTAAGCATTAAAGTTTTTGTAGGCGTTTTTACAAGCATCAATCAGTCAATGTAGTAGAGTAAAAACTACTAACTAGTAGTGTTTTTATTACTATGTTAGGTTGATAAAATACAGCAAATACAATTCAAAGTTATTTTCATTATTTGAATGTGAAATGAACATAAGTTTTAAGTACGTACTAAAAGCTCTATAGACATATACAATTAAACATACAAAACATAAAAAATGCTGGTCAGTCCCGATAATCTTGATAATTTCTTTTGATTTTTCGGCTCGGGATTGATCTCGTAAAATGCCTCAAGATCTCGCAGGATCGGGATTGCATTCCCTACTTGCAAAGTATTTATACTCGTATTTACAAGCAGCAGGAGATATAAATTAGAAAATACAATGAATTTAAAAGTCATTAGTTAATCCCACTCGAAGAGAAAATCCTTAGATCATTGTTCTTCGAACATAAGATTACATTGTATTTACTCTGCGGCATATTATTTTTTTGCTGATTTAATCTGGTAAGATGATAAAAAAAATCAATGACAATATTATTTTTGTTAATAACACTTAGAAACAATTAAAACAAGCATTTTTATTTGTAAAATTCCATTATAAATATTATAAGTGAAGATACATAACAAAATTTAGATATACATATAATAAACAGTGATAACGTTAGGTTCCATGATATTTAGTAAGAATTTTTTAATAATGTACATTAATCACAGTTAGGCTTGTTAAATTTAACCAATGAGGTCTGACAGCTTAATGTCCTTGAGTACAGCATTGCCCAGTTCCATGACGATGGCTGAAGCCCTGTTGGCAATGTTGTCCTTCTGTTCTTGGATGACATTGTTGGTGATTTTTGACAGGACCCAGTTGAACAGCGAGTTGACGACGCCGTCACCGAGAATACCGCTCAGAGACATCTAAATCAGAATGGTAGCAATCAATGCCAATTTTTTTTTTAATTAAGTGATTAATGTCTCAATTTTTCGCACATTTTAGATGTACTATTCAAAAATTATAAACTAAAACATATTTTTTACTATGTTGTCATGAATCAGCATAATTAACTTAATAAATTATGTACCTACATATTTAAAAAGATATTATACAAATAAAAATCTATCTGTGTAGTGTATCGCATAGCTAGTAGCAAAAACTTTGGGGAATCTCCTTCATTCAATGTTGTATTCTAATTCATTCAACATCTTCAGTAAAACACTGGAGTATCATGAAAGTAACATGTATAGAATATTAAAAATAATTTATTTTGACACGAGCCAAATAATTAAAACCGTGCAGGAATTTGAAACAGATTTTTGTGTAAGGTTTTAATAATTTTATTTGACTTGTATCAAAGTGACTTAAATTTTAATATTCGAAGGAAGCATATGTAAAACATTTTATAAAAGATATGCCAGAAGTATTGGAAAAAAAAGCAAACTTTGGTCTCGTTTATCTTTTTAACTGTCGACATTTCACTAAAAGTATGAATAATATTTTCTATTCAAAATAGAATGAAGACTCCCTCGAAGTTTTTGTTACTAGCTTGAATGCTCGCCTAATGATCCAGTGGTCAGGTGTTCATTCCATAAGACCACCTAAATAGTACTATTTTCATACCACAAACATTTAGCTTGGTTTGAAAATAATAAGAATATCAAGGCGACATATTCCGTGTACGCATATCTATAAAAACTGTGTGTATTTATGGATTTTTTTTCAAATATTTAGACAAGACACAAACCACTCTATTTGTCAATAAAAGCCTGACACGATGACTGCCAATTTGCTCAAATGGCAGTTAATCTGATATTACTTTCCGTTTTACCTAGCCAAAGAAATTGACGAAAGCCAATTCTATGTAACACATTATTAGAAAGTAGAAAATTATGACAGACTTCCAACATGAACGTGTACTGGAATTAACAACTTCAAAGATAATCAACGTCGGGTGTGATGACACAAGAAGTATAATTGTCCAGAATGGTTATAAATACAAAGAAATAAAATATAATACAACCGCGCAATGGGAATAAGAAGCATGAATTTTATTTAAACATATAATATTTGGAAAAAAATCAAAATTAAATATTTATCTGGCAGAATATTATGAAATATTAAAATTCTCTTACCACACACAAGAATCTTAATTCTTTTTGGTGAGGTGTAACATATAATAATAATTTGATTGTTAATATTTGCTAGTTATCATTGTTATAAAAGAAATCATATGTATTATCTATTAACCGGTCGGATGCCGGAGCGCAGATCTGCGCTCCCTAGACACGTATGCGAATTCGGTCATTTTACCTGCGTTTGTGGGTTTTTAAAGCATATTATTGGATGTATCTCAAGTTTTTGAATAATTGAACGAGTTCTATTTGTCAAGTAACCTCATTTGCCGCGCAAACCGGACAAAAAATCGTTTCAAATGTTGTCTTCGAACCGCGCATTAATTGTGTTATTTATCTGTTAAAAAAGTGTTTTTTTTTAATAAAGAAGTGTTAAAATAAAGTATTTTTATATTCTTTGATATAATTAGAACGAAAATGTTGAAATACAATATCTTTATTGTATTTGCTTCCATGGTTTTATTCGATAAACATGTGCGTACATTTCTGACATTAAATTTCGTTACTTATTTTTATAATTAATGAATGAGTAATTATTGTATAAGTAATTATTGAAATATAAGTAATTAATGAAGTCTATATATTGAGAAACCAGAAACTGCAACTTTTGAGCGATTATTGCTGATTTTACATGAATATAAGCATCACAAATAAGTGTCTAAAAAACAGCAATCGTGCGTGAAATTGCGTGGCAGACAGGGTACATTCCGAGTTACGTACGGCCGGCACATGACCGGTTAAATAAATTTAAAAAATGTTAATTATTGTGATAGGAGTATTACGAGATATTTCTCTTATTTCGGTTTATTTTCAAAATATATGCTTAGGAAAAAGTCATGCTTCTTGTTCCCACTGCACGCCTCTGAATACGACCTACCTTAAACTCCTGGAAGGCGATTTCAGTTTTGAAAGCCTTGATGGTGAGGTATCCTCCGTCCAATGTTCCCAGGGTGGCAGCTCCCTTGATATTGACCGCGGTAATCTCAGCACTGGAACATTAAAGGGCCTAGTTAAAACACAACACTGGGTTTATGCTCTTCCAACAATTGAGGTCTACGAGATGTATTGTGTGAAAGCATCCAGTGAATTTTTTAAACGCACAAAAAATGTCAAATTCACCCACACCGTTAAATGGTTTTGAGGTGATTACCGTCTCCAAACAAATATTACTTAATTTAAAACATGATCTAAAAATGCATCAAATATATTTAGCTTTTTGTACTAAGATTATTATTATTTATATTTTTTTATTATCTATTTTTTTTCTTTCCATTTTTTAAATATCACTAGATCCACAAACCATCTTAAAAGATGTATCCCGATCCGTAGGGATTCCGCGGGTTTGGAAATTCTATTCTCGAGGGATCCTGAAAGGGCAATCCCGACTCGGGATTGCATTCCCTAATTTCATTTTATTTGTGGAGTTATGATTTTATAGGACACAGTTCTGTGATAATCAATATAATACGAAAGAAATAATACGAAACAGTTAGAAAGTTATACTGAAAAAATTAATCTATCAAAAAAATAGTCACACTGGAGACCCGAACCTGGAATTTTCTATTATTTATTACCCAGTAGACAGTTTTATAAATTAAACTATAATGATCCTATAATGTTTCGTCGAACTCGTCTCCATATTTTTTTAAGTGAGCGATACAATTTTTCTCATTTCTAAGCATCTCTTTTCTAATTGATTTATCTCATTTGTTTGACTACTTTTAATTAAGGGTGAATGACGATGCTGCATTATCTTGATTGAAGATTCTGATGAGATTGATTGTTTAAAGTGGAAAAAATATTAATGTAATAAAAGGTCACGTTCCCAGGTTGAATGACAATATAGTAAAACAAAAAGTTTTCATGAAATTGTGAATATCTATTTATCTTTGCGGAGGGGAACGCAGGATCAGGATAAAGGGACGAAGGATGGGAGTATACGCAAAAGTAAATTGAATGTTCTAGTTTGGGTGCGGTTGTGAACTTGATTATAGTGATATAATCAAGTTGAAAATATTAATGTGGTTATAATTTAAGTTAAATAAATTTATGGATCTGTAGATGAAGGAGTTTAGATTAGAGTTGTCTCGCAAAGAGGGAGATGAAAAGTAGGTACATAACTACCTGCTGTTGCATTTGGGATATGAAATGATAGACGTTGAAGAAGGATTAGAACTATCAACTGGGTCGTGTGCGATTCTAAATAATGTTAGAGTCTGCTACGTTAAGTCGGGGATACATTTTTTGAGGATAAGGTATTTTCAAATTTGCAGGAATTGAGAATTAAAAATGTTGATAAAACATTTTTTGAAACTACATATGTGGGGGTATAAAAGCAAATGCAGCAATACCCAAATACATACATCTAAGGGATCTCATCTCCACTGCATTCAATCTACTTTCGTTTCTCTTCTGCCTCCAGCTCTAGGCTTCACTTCCATACATCAGTGTCAGTACCAGAACTCCATTATGTACCGCTGGTTTTGCCTCGGTAGACATATTTCTATTAGAAATTATTGTATTCAAAGCACCGTTTACCCTATTCTCCGCAGTCACTCTCCTCTCGATATCTTTCTTAACATTCCCTCTTCTATCGAACATACTTCCCGAGTACACAAACTCATCTACTTGTTCCAAACATTCATTGCCTACTAGTATTTCACACATTGTCTTCTCGAATACCATCACTTTTGACTTGTTTATTTTCATAATAAGGTCTCTTTCCTTGCATACATCATACATCCTGCTTACTAGACTTTGTAAGTCTTGTTCGCTATTTGCCATTAATACTGCATTATTAATGTACTGAATTCTAAATTTTATGTATCTATCCCTTCCAAAATCAAGTTTCCTTTAAATTTATAGGCTATTTCTATAAAATCTCGAATACAGAACATCATAAATTAGCAATCCTCAATGACTGCATTCAATTTTTTTTGGATATCTCTGCCTTTGCTTCTATACCCCATATATAAGATCTTCACGAGACTCAAATGAAATGGCCATGAACGCAATGGGCGGATTCAGTAAAGAAAGATGCAGATTTATCCCGAATTTCAAATTACAAATATTTGGCTCGAGACAGGCATGCCCCGAGAATGTTTTTGTATCTGGCCATGGTTCTGGAAGGGATGCCAAATAATGGTGATGATGAAATATCAATAAATCAAGTTCATTATTCAAAGGTACTTACTGGGCATCACCGCTGGGATGGAAGGGAATAATTGCAGCGACCTTTCCGTCAATCTTGTACTTAGCTGAAAAAGAAAATTCCATTATCATCTGTCTCATTAAAGTATGTACATTAATCATTTTTATGTAAAGTGAAATCTGGACCATTTAACCCAATGACGAAATTTAAAAAAATTGGGCTCGATGCAAAATGGAAAAAAAGTAACCTCGAAATATGCACGTACTAGCTACAACCCATCAAAAATGACACACTTTTAACATTTATGTATTTCAGCCGTGAGTTAAGACTGTGAGAACGGTGCCGTCTAGTGTAGCCTAGCATCTTGGTGGCGCTAGTGACGGACATTGTTACACAAAGAATTATGATTTTTTTTGCTTTTTATACCATTATTCATCATTATTTGCGCCATATGGTAGCGTCAGTGATGGACATAGAGAACTATGTATTTTGATAAGTACTATGCAGTTTTGTCCATTAAATACATAGTGGGAAAAAATAATATGGACGCTGTGAGATGTGTATGTAGCCGTCTCAGGCAACCTCACAGTTGGGACCGGCCGTGCGCGAGCGGTCACGGGAGACTGAAATGTGCCTCTGACTAGTCAGCAGTAAATAGGTATGGATGAATACAGAGAAATAAAGCCCTAATACATCCGTGATAACATTTGAATCAAGTCCTTCCAAAACCGAATCTCAAGAGTTATCACAGACACTTTAACGTAACAATGGTCCTTTCTCTATTCCATCATCGCAGCCAGCATTACATTTACTTCTAATTCATCATATACTTTACTCTATCGTATAAATATTTTCCACACATGTGCATAACTATTTGTTTAAAATTTTAGCCGAGTAAATCTAAGGGCCTGTTGTTTGATCAGAAGAGCGCAGATTTTTGCATTCGCCACCAACTGAGACACCCGTTTTCGTAAAAATCTATGCTTTTTGCTTAACTCTTACTCTAACTTCTGATCAAACAACAGGCCCTAAGTAATTTTACTTTTCAGCAGTTTTAATGGCCTAGCGTGATAACAAACTCAAACTCTTACATTATATCGAGGGTAGAAAGTCAAAAGAGCGTTGATGATTATTTTGAACTTTATATGTTTTGGGTTAACAAATATGGAAATCGGACAAAATCAGATAGACAGAACTTTATTTTGCTCTCCTGTAAAGTTCGAAATAATCACTAACGTCTTTTAGGCTTTCTACCCTCATTATGTTGCCTATATCGAGGTTACATGCATTTGTAGCTGTAAAAAGCTTATTTATTCTATTTAGAGCCCGCCCAGATGAAGCATTTTACGCGCGAGTGCACTTGCGCGTGTAGACACTCGCGCGTTCTCGAGATACTAGAGCTACATACATCCCGTCCAGATGCTGACGCGCGTTTGCTCACTCGCATCATCTGAACGGGATGTATGTAGCTCCAGTATCCCGAAAACTCCTCGTCTGGACAGGCTCTTAGGGCGATGGTCTGGTCCCAAACACAGTGTACTACTTACTGTTTTTACACATCACTAACGTTCTATATTATTATAATTTCAATCATACTCACAGTTAAGAACCAGTTTGGGAACGCTGAACTCGAAGGTGACAGAAAGTCCGACGATCTTGAAGACAAAGCTTTCGATGACAAACTGCTTTAGTCCGGCAATTGAGATGTTGTCCAAATTAACATCGGCGCTAAAAGATAACAATATAGTTTGAATGTTGTTGACTTTCAAAAGTTCTACTGCTAAATTGTAAGTTATCTCCAGATTTACCAGAAATCTTCTTTGTCAAATCATCTCGTGCATGTTTTCTATTTCAATTTACAACTACATATGTAGTAAGTGCCTAACATGATATATATAACTATTATGTACTACATATTTAAGAAGACGGCACACACATTGATGCATTTTATAATTAAAAACTAGCCATATACCCGTGAAAAATCGGGACTTAATAATCGCAGGATTATGAAGCTGAATATTCATGAATAGAAAATCATTTGTTTATTTTTTAAATTGACTATTCGCTTAAATCTAAAACTGAAGATAATAAAATAATAATTAGTGATGTTATATTAACCGGTGACACACTAACCGTTTTTCAGTACGATCAGATGAAATACCAAATAACTGTACCGAAAATAACTGGATAAAATAATGGTTTGACCATCACTAATAATAATATAAAATGTCTGATAAACAGATAAGGTCGATATATTCACGGAAATATACAAGGCCGCTATAGCGCCTGCCCAGGAAAGGAGGAGAGCCGTGGTTCGAATCCCGGTAGCGGCCAAATATTTTTTCGTGGATTTGATTTTACTAATTGATTAATTAATTTGTTTTTAAATGCATATCACAGAACTTCGTTCTGAAAAAAATGCAACTTCACAATTAGAATGTGTTCTTGAATATAATGTCCATGTAATTTCAAACTTTGCGTGTTGCTTAGCCGTGCGCTGCTTATCTAAAGTTTTAATTCCACAAAATTATGAAATTATGGACAGACAGACAACAAAATTATTATATTTAGATGTTTTGGAGGTGCTGCATACTGATCCTGTTACTTCTCACATGCCAAGCCAGTACTCTTTCATCTTAGCTGCTTCCTCCTGTGGTGTCATGAGTTTAAAATGTTCCTGGTAGTGTAGTGGTAAGATCCTCGTATCCCCCGATTGTCCCGTGGGAAACTGGGTTTCAGTTCCTCATGAGGGATATTTTTATTTATTTTTTGTTATGTTACTGAATTTTATTTATTTTAAACTATATTTTAATCAAGATTATTGTCAAGCCAAAAAAACATTCCCTGGAAGGTGTGATACAATACATGTCGAAGGTCCCTACATATTCTGTTGAATCTGCAAAAGTTCAAAATGTCCTTAGATTTTCACGGCCATTCAGAATCTTCTGTGTGTAGTTTTCTGGGATATTCTGCCTTGTGTATGTGACCTCTCTGGCCTCCGACCTCTCGGGCTCGGGCTCAGAAAACTATACACAGAAGATTCTGCAAAAGTTCTTTTTCCGCTTTACTATCTTAAATCATTTAATTTACTCTATATTTTCGAACAATGTTAAAAAAAAATTGAATGGTCATTTCAAACAAAGCTTATATCGTCATGATCGTAGAACAATGATGGATGTGCAAAAAATTCCATATTGACTTTGTTGGATCGTTAAAATGGTATATAAAAAGTGTATTTTTTCTCGTTAATTTAACCTTCGTTATACGAAGTTGGTATAACGACGGTTCTGATTTGCGATCGTAGAACAATGCAGCATGTGTAAAAACGTCGTTGTACTGCGCTGACTATATTTGAGGTTTTAAAGGTATCCACTTTAAATAACTAACCCAAGTTTCAAAGGAAAATCTTTTGTAGTTATCGAGCTATGACAAAGTGTCTTTATGTAAATAAAACTTCAAAAATCACATGCGTCGTTCTACGATTATGACAATATTAAAGGAAAATTAAACTTTTATTAAACACTATCGGAAAACATAGGATTTGATATACTAAGACGAAAAGAGAATTTTTGCAGATTTGACAGAATATGTAGGGACCGCTGATATGTCTGAGAAATGTATTGCATTATTTTTCTTAATTTTAATGCAAATGAAATTGGGTTGCAAGGAACATCGATTATATTCTGCGAACTAATTAATAAAGATGAGCTCACTCGATGACGGCCTTCTGGTAGATGTGGGTGTGGTAGTGGTCAAGTACGAAGGGTTCTAGGGGAGGGACACCCATATCCGGGAAGCCTTCTTCAAACTTGTCCCTCGCGCCCTCCAGCAGGGCGATGATCTTGTCGTCGATGGCGCTCTTGCCGTCGTACAGGGGGAGCAGGTAGGGGGCACCATGGCTGATGGTGAAGTGGTCCGTGTAAAATTTCCGGATAACGGACTGATCTGAAGTTAAATATTAATAACATAATTAGTGCTCAATATCATAATACACTTGGAGATGTTTCGAGTCTCTTTGCTGACGAATTAATCGAATACAGACACTTTCCTCTTCAATTGAGTTCCTGAAGGTCAGATGCAAGTAAATGTTGTTTTGTATATGGAGTTAATTGCTTTATTTCATTAGTACGTTGTTAAATGTCAGAATGTTTTTGGGACATTGTGTAGAGTTTATATTATACAATATCATCCCTTAGAACCGGTTGTTTCAAGTTGGATTAAAGTAAGCGTTCTTTTAAAGCATAGATTTTTACGTTCTCCACCAATCAGACGATCCGTTTTTGTAAAAATCTATGCTTTAATCGACCGCTTACTTTAATCCAACTTGAAACAACCGGGCCTTAGAGGTGTATAACTTACTAACTGCAATATCAGCTAAAATGAGTTATGAATACCAACATTCATATTTCCTCCATCTCTGTTCCAGGGGAAAATCAGTAAGTGAATATTCCATGCCTATTTATAGTAGTGTAGTGCTAAAACTCATAATTTGAACATTTTCAATAATTTTAATATCACGTGTTGAGTGTTTAAACACCATTACCTCAAAACTACCCCAATGTTACTCAGAACCGGTTTTGTATCAGGTTGGATTAAAGTAAAAGTTAGTTTAAAGCACAGATTTTTGCTTTCTCCGCCAACCAAACAACCCGTTTCCATAAAACTCTATGCTATAAACAAACTCTTACATTAATCCAACTTGATGAAACAACCCGGCCTTAGTGATTTTTTACATCTAAAGGGATGATATGTTATATATATAAAAATTATAAACATCCATTATTACATCCCCCTCTTATCCATTTTAATTCCACCCCACCCCAATCTCCCTTACCTCCAGCACCAACACCCCTAATTACTGTCTGATAATGTTTTTAATTTTAGTTGTATTTCATTATTGACAAAGGGAAGATGTCTCCGAAAACATTTTCACGTTTAATATTTTTGAATAGGAAAATAAAACAATGTTTTCAATATATAAAATAATTGTGGAATTCCACAAAGCTTCCACAAGGTTAGTAGTGGTTGAGTGCATTGACTAAATTATCTTCAAAGCTTACCTATCTGAAAGGTAGATTTGCGTACTAAAGTTGCATGAATTGAATCTAGGGTAGTTGGATCATGTAGGTAGATTTTCACACTGACAAATTTTGGAATAATATTTTTAAATTAATTTTATAGTATAGTAGGATAATTGTGGGGTATGAAAACTAGCTGATATACCCAGAGGATGGTGAGGAATAGTAAAGAAATAGTAACCTCCGACACAAATGCTATGAAAGCCTACATTATCTGCCATAATAGATACTCCTAGTTAAAAGCCTAAGTTAGAACCTTTGAATACATCAGGCACCATATGCAAATTTACGCAGATTAAGTTATATATATTTATAGGTATGCATTATATATACAAAAGTGTGGTACTACGCTAGGAAAAAGCTAATTTATATTTTTAATAATCTTGTATTTATGTGAACTCAAAATATTTCAAATACCCACTAATGTCATAGCTGTAAATAATAATCGGCCTTCGTTGTGTGCAGAAAAATTAATCTGACAATGTTGGAGTGCTGAAGTGAATGTACCTAATCAGAAGCTGATAGTGAATCAAAGGCGAGAATGCTTACTTCAATTGGTTATCAATTATTATCTCTAATTTCATTATCATTGTATTTAAAATAAAACAAAACGTTTTGATTGATCGGTGTTTCAGAATTATGTGCAATCATCATAGGAAATCATATCACAAATCATAGATAAAAAAATAATGAACTTGATTGTATACAAAGCATTAAGTTTATCATTTAATTGAATTTAGTAATGTAGATAATCAAGAAAAATTTTGAATTCAAATAATATTTAGATAAAATCAACTGGTTAATTATCAAAATAACTAAACAAAAACAACCTTACATTTTTTGGACATTTTTTCCGATTAACTCACTTCATTCTCGAAGAACGATATTTATTTTTACATTTGAAACATCACACTGTGTCGATCGTGAAATTTTGCCGAAAGGATGACATCAAAACTTTATTGACTCTAGTAATAGTCATTGTTTATCATTTGTCGCTGTCCTTGCCCACATGTCCTTACAAAACAACGGTTAGATGATTTGAATCGACATAAAAATATCGATGACAAATGAATAAACCGTAATGATCATTTAAAACTCGTAACTAGTGATGGCTTCGCGACATTTACAAGGGTATATATGGAACAGACTTCCGAACGGTATCCAATGTTTTCTTCGAAAATTCCGCGTCCTGCAACTTCCGGGATAATAAAGTTCGGCTGTCAGCTGTCACCGTTTATTTGCGTCAAATTAATTCAGCTCTTTTCGTTGTTGGCGCTGCTGTTTCTTTTTTTTTTTTTTTTTAATTTTAACGTTAATATGTGAGCCTTGAATGCATAAGTTGGTACCATCTACCGCGCATTTTGACAGTGAAAAATTATCTTAGAACAATCAATGATTAAAACGAAATCGATGAATTGAAATACAATCCTCATAATCATATATTATTTCATTTTGTTTTGGTTTTGGCTAAGAAATAAAATAATGCATTACTGTTACTTTTATACAACTTACCAAGTACTGCATCAGTTTCGTAGACCAAGTCTACTGCAGCTACAGCTGCCACCAGGACGAAAAGTGCAACGAAGATTTTCATATTTAACTGAAATAAATATAATTCAAAATTATTACTGCAAATGCATATTTCGGCGTTTTTTTTTTTTTTGAAAATGTGGATTTTTATTATTTATTTATATCAGAATGTATTTACGCTAAACTACGTTTTTAGGACGGTAACTGAGATAGAGCTGTAGTTCTTATACTTATAAAAGTAATAAACTGAATATTATTTATAATAATTAAGAAAATATAAGCATTAATCGAGAGGCCGCGGCCAAAAACTTCGTTTTCAGTGTCTTAGAAATCATCAATAGTTACTGAATATTTATATGAACACAGAATATGTTTTCTTACGAGTATTAAGCTAGCATTATGGTGATAAAACTGTACTAAAATAATTAAGAATTGTTCAATATTAATAAAGTTATGATTTTTTTAATTTGTAAGAAACTACTAAACTTAACTAATTAAAAAATTTTCAATATTAATTTGCAAGATTTTTTTTGTTTTAAAACGCTTTTTATTCGAAAAAAGATATTATTTTTAAAATACATTGTATTTACTCCCACACTTTGATTCATCAGCCACTATTTAAAAGTTAGTTTTTATTACTATTTAAAAATAAAAACAGTTTAATTACTATTTAAAAATAAAAATTCCAAAGTATGAAATATATCAACAAATTACGCAGTTTTAAAATCAATCTGATTTTTCTGCTTTGCTAGTAAAGTAATACTCACAGTTTATGTAAATTTCCAGAATCACACAAACTTCTAATGTCCATTAGTTGTAAGAAAGTCTTTTTATACGATTTCGAAGAAGATTGCAACAGATAAAGCATCTATTATCGCTTTTGCATCTAAAACTGATGATATTATCAAGTATGATAACCTACAGATAACATTAATTAAGATCTTAAACAGCAAGTATTGATTATAACTTTACCTTGAAACAGGTTTAGCTTGAAGATTTTAATTCATTTGGTGACCAATAAACGAAAATCTAAGCTAGAGTAAAGAATGTAGACAATAGGAAAGTTACACGTTCCTAAAAATAATCACAAGCATAAGACAGTATGTAGAACGCCTCTTAGCCACTACCTTACTCGCTAGGTTTATACAAATACCTGTTCCAAGGTAGGTAGAGTTAAGTAAGTAATTAAGTAAGCTATAAATAAGCTTTCTAAAATAAAGAGTTGTTACATTCTTATAATGATCTAATGACAATAAAGGAGGCGCCGACAGCATAAGACTTCGAAAAAAAGAATAACATTTCACAAAATTGTCTAATGTACAAAGGCCTTAAAATCTTGGATAGGCTGCCGAAAACTATACAAAACATTGTAAAATTAAAGGAGGTACAAAAAATAGTAAAAATTAATAAAATAATGTATGTTTCGAGAAAACAATTACGGGATTTTGTCCACAGAGAGACCTGTTCATGCTTGTTGTTTCTTGGGATATCACGTGGACCTTTAATGTGGTAGTTTACATGAAGGTTCTTCCGCCTAATGGTGCCCTGTCCAGCTTTATCCAGGAGGAAGAATTGGAGGCAGCTAATACCTACCAGCGTTCGGTTCCTGTCTATATTTGCCGTTACTGACCTGGACATCGCCCACGCCCTACTACGTGGAGGAATAGTTCAGGAAGCCTTCGAGATGTGGGGCTACATTATCCATCTATCGGGGGTCCATTAGTCAGAACATATCCGAAACGACGAGGTGTTGAGCAGGTGGGCGAAAAGAGACGGCTCTTGAACACAATAGCCCAACAACGAGCCAATTGGTTAGGCCATAACATATGGGACCCAGACCTGCTTTTTACCATTGTCGAGGGAAATATTGAAGGCAATAATCGTAGAGGCCGCCCGAGATCAGCTATCGTGCGCAATAGCACCTACCAAGAGATGAAGAGGCTGGCAGGTGACAGAGAGGAGTGGAGAGATCGTAAGCTTGGTGCAGACCAATCCTAGGATTGTGACCCAAAAAAAAGATAAACCATAGTAGTCTCACAGAGGGATATGGAAAACGTATTTGGAAGTCTTTATAAGATGGCCCAGGGCTTATGACATGTACGAGCTAGCTTAAGTGATCACTTTATACAATGTGACGTTAACCAATTCTAAGAACATCCAGACATCAAAATTTTGTTCTAAATCAGTTTCTTTCACATATTGTGATGGACTTTCCTAGAGACAACTATAGTCCTTCCCATGAGGTAGTTACACAGATTTCGTAGCTGGTAATAAGATAATTTAACTAAGATAATAAAACTAACCCATAAAAACCAAGTTTTTATCATACTCCCTTTTTCATTGAATCAGGTTTCGTGCCTAATGCACCCGTCGGGGTCATTAATCATTTGTTTTGATTTCAATTTGAAAAAACTATTAATATTTCGAAAAATCCAAAATTATAATTTTTTAAACGAAAATTTGTAAGATCATTTTTATCATCGCCACGAGTCTGCCTGCAAAGTTTTAGCTCGATTGGATCACGGGAAAAGTGTTAAAAATCGATCCAAAGTTTTTCCGGCAGACAACAAACCGCAGACGCTACGAGTTAAAAGAAAGGGAGTAAAAATACATAGAAATATATTTTTAAAGTAAAATATTAAGCAAAATATAATGGAGTATTACTACTGTGTAATTGGTGAACGTTACATTGTGTAAAGTGATTACTTAAAATAGCTCATACAGACTAAGATGAGATAAAGGCTTCCTTACACATCCCATATAAATACCATCGTCTCTGTGAGACTTCTATAATCAAACATAATAATTTCGTTGTCTGTCTGTCTGTCCGTTTGTCGTAAATTTGGTAAATTTCTGGAATTAAAACTTTACATAATTAGACATAAACACGCAGTCAGGGAGGCATATGTACCTACCACGGTCACGCAAGGCAAGTCGTCATTATTTCCCGTGATTTTTAACGGGTATACGGCTAGTTTATCGTTGCAGCGCCGAGTCTCAATTCGCCCCTGACAATTTAATAATTAATTGCTTGGAAAGAAATCATTAAACCGAAAAATGATCATGCAAAATATTATTTCACAAACAATGAACGATAATGAATGGATGATAATCTCGCTGATGTAGCGCTTTATGGGTCAAAGAAATTATCATGCTATTAATAAACTAATTTGTAACATGAAATACGTTTTATCGTAGATTTTTTCCAGTCCTGGTACCTACTGGAAAAATCCTACGATAAAACCTTCCCTTTTCCAGTAGGTACCTGATTGTCAGCATTACGAGATGCACATCTGTTTATTTTTCCGCATGTCCGAGATATTAAATTTCTTGAGTTAAATAAGTATTTAAGTTAAAATAAACAGTTACGACAAAACGGAACTATCCAATAATAATAAGAGCAGTTTAAGAAAGAAGTCAAATCCTTAAAATTGGACAGCAATATATTGTAATATTGCCTACATGTTTCAAATGGTTTCTATATAATAAAATATACTACCTAATTCTAAATGGTTTCAGTTAAATAAAAATTTCTACTTCTAATTTTGTTTCTTACCAAATTTTTCAAATAATTAATCGTGTCATTTGTCCTTGTTAAAAAAATTAACAAATAGTCACATTTTATTTTCTGACTCTTCTAATTATTCCTTGGTAGATATGTTGACGGTCCCCGCGTATACTGTCGAATCTGCAAAAATTATTTTTCCGTTTTATTCTTATAAAAAACATTCAATTTACTCTATATTTTCGGACAAAGTTAAAAATAATAATAATTTTCGTGTCAAACAAAGCTTGTACTAAAGGAAAAATAAACAATTTTTTAAGATTATCCGAAAATATAGAGTACATCGGGTGGTTTAAAATAATAAAACAGAAATCGATTTGTTGTAGATTCGACAGAGTACATTGAGACCGTCGATGTATCTAAAAAAAGTAAAATATAACAACAATTCTTTGTAAAATATAACAACAATTAAAGACGAATTAAAACATATAACGTAACACTAAACTTACAGTAATTTAATATATTTCTAAAATGTCAGATGTTTTGAGCTTTGATAAGACACTTCATGCTTTGAAGATTAAATTCTAAAAACATTTGTCGGTCAATTTAGATTTTCGACATTCGTAGTGAAGTACCTATTATGCATACCGACGGAGTAATTCAAATTTAGAAAATATTCCGTGACTTATCGGGCCGCCGTAATCATCTAATGATTCCAATTTGAAAAAACTAATAAAATTTCTAAAAATCCGAAATTATACTATAATTATTAATTTTTTAACGAATATTTTATAGATCTTCTTGATCGTCGCCACGAGTCTACTTGCCAAGTTTCAGCTCGATCGGATCACGGGAAAAGGGTCAAAAATCGATCCAAAGTTTTTGTTGACGGCAAGCAAGCAGACGCCACGAGTTAATATAAAGGGAGTAAAAACAACTCTGCATACTAAACTCGAAACACGATGTTATTGACTCATTCCGTTGTTTTTTTCGCCCACAGAATTATTAGTCTCGTGTATTCAAAAAT
This sequence comes from Agrypnia vestita, assembly GCA_016648135.1. Classification (NCBI taxonomy): domain Eukaryota; kingdom Metazoa; phylum Arthropoda; class Insecta; order Trichoptera; family Phryganeidae; genus Agrypnia; species Agrypnia vestita. Next base: position 7,033 of record JADDOH010005275.1, on the reverse strand, counting down.
TGAAGGACGATATTCATTACGTAAATAGTGCCAGAGAGAAAATTTATGATAAGAGTTCGTTGATTTTATCGGACAGGTTTTTTTCGGACACGTATGATCTTAAGTTACATTTCATTACCGAGCCGATTCAAATACATATACAGTAGAACTTCGTTCATTCGAAATTCAAGGGATTCAAAAAGTACATTCCGAACTATGCGGAACCCCGTTAATTCGAAATTCAAGGTAAAAAAAATCGCCACGCGATTTCGAAATTCGTCAAAAATAGTAAAACTCATTAATAAGACCATTAAGTTTGTAAAAAACGGTTGTTTTTTGCATTTTATAGAAATCATTTCAAAAACGCAATATTTATATGCTAATACAAAGATCGCGACATTTCAACACTAAAGTACCCGATTATGACATATTTGTTGTTCTCACTTGCGAAAAAAATCATAATATTTTTTTCAGTTTCGTCAAATTTAAAAAAAATATTGAATTATGTGAATGTATTGATGAATGGCAAAAGGGGCTAAAAATATTTCAAATGACGAATTATCGGGGTTTTCGAATTATCTGGGTTAATTTAATATGATTTTTTTAAATAAATCAACCGGCGGTTGATTTTTGAGCGTGCCACTAATGAGCATGCTTATTACTAGCAATGTGCGTACACACATACCACTAATAAGCAAGGGCTAAAGAAGGTCAATACTGCGCGTACTCGCGTGCCACTAATAAGCATGTGTATCAATACCTTCTACACCATCCGTGCGATCTATGAAATGTATTTTATGATATGTTATATACAAGGTTATTTGGAAAACATTAATAACCTCGCAGGACTATATTCCTCCCTTGATTATGAGTCGTAAATGTTCAAGCTATTATGACCTAATATCAATAGTTAAGGAGATATGCGACATCAAAGTTTGCATTTTTTTTCAATATTTCTGAATTATTTTTTGTAAAACATTGGACTATCATCATATAACATAGTAACATTTTTAGCATTTTGTGGGTTGGTTGCTTTATGCATAACTGTACCCAAGTAAGTTTGCTGTCGTTTAAAAGTTATTTTGAATTTCGATAATATTAGTTTTCTGCTTTCTTGCGCTCTGATGTACATTCTATGTAAAATAAGCGAATCAATTTTATTGTTGTGTTGTTACATTAATATTTATTTTTATACTTAAGGCGGCACATTCACTGCAAATGCATATTTCGGCGTTTTTTTTTTACGAAAATGTGGGTTTTTATTATTCATTTATATCAGAATGTATACTCTAGACTGCAATTTTTTAGAGCAATAACTTAGGTAGAACCTTTGTTATTATATAAAAGTAATAAACTGGACATTATTTATTATAATTAATAAAATATAAGCATTAATCGACAGGCCGTAGCCAAAAAATCGTTTTTAGTGTCTCAGGCGGCACTAATTTTTAATGAATATTTATATGTACGCATAATATGTTTTTTTATACGTATAAAGTGTACTTGATTGTCTAGAATTTTTACTAAGGAAATCAAGAAATATTGAATATTAATAAAGTAATAATTTTTTAAATTTGCAAGAAATTTTTACGTTTTTTGTTGATTTTAAAACGCTTTTTATTTATATAATGAGGTGATTTTAAACAGTATATTCTATTTATACTCGTATTTTGAGGCATATGCGTATGTATTTGCAGTGAATGTCTAGCCTTAATACTTTTAACTGGTTCAGGTTCGTGTTGGTTTCTGATATGATTTTGAGTATCGTATTTTGTATTTTTATCATTGGGTCCAACGATATGTTTTGATAATCATTTCTGTGACAGTCGCTAGACTTAATACATCAATTCATTAACACAACACATTATAAGTGTCCATTTTCGCACACCTATCGAGGTTTCAGGTGTTCAGCTTCGCGGCATATTGGAGTCACACACACGAAAAGTGATGCAATCTTCAATAAATCTACATTTATCCGATTTCAGATTACCGATACAAATGTCGCCGAGCTCAGGTGACACCTGAAAGCGATTACCGTTAAACAAACAGGGGTCAGAAGTTTTTTTTTCAATTCCCTAGAGTCTATGATATGCCGAGTAGGTACCTACTCTATATGCGGCTAGACCGCCTATTCTAGCACTAATCGCTTTGACATTCCTACTATTTTAAAAATTTCAAATTAGCTAGGCGCGGATTCTCAATCTATAGTGCCGCCTTATTCTTGGGTAAATAAAATTAAATTTTCAAAGGAGGCAAACAGTATGTGGCTTGGCAAAATAATTTAAATAAAAATATAATTCGTTAAGTCCCTTTATTAATGCAATATTGTCAACTAGTAGTAGAGCTAAGGCCAGCCTTCTGTCTTCTTTTTCAGCCTTCATTTTTCCATTCCTGGATATAGGCCTCTTCCATACCCTTCCATCCTTCCCTGTTGTTTACTAGTAGTAGCCATTTCTTCCCCCCCACAATGTATGTATCATCGGCCCATCTCTTTTGAGGTCTTTCAACGTCTATTTTATTATCCCAAGGTCTCCGGCCCGAATACAGAGTCAATACTTAATGATCTAAAGGTTTAAGTACGCTTTAAAAGTATTATTTGCGCTGCAAATTACGCTTTTAGGGCGTACTTTAACCTTCAAATCATTAAGTATTGACTCTGTATTTGGGCCTCCATCTTCAGAACTATGGGAGTCCGTCTTGTGGCATCCTGCCTTGCAACATGCCCTGCCCGCTGCCATTTTAGCTTCGCTACACGATCCAGAATATCCACTACTCTAGTTCTCTCTTAGACTTACACCAAGCATAAACCTTTCCATGGATAGTTGCATGCTTTTCTACACATTTCTTTATAAGATAATTTTAGCTTTATAAACGAATAATAATTAAGAAAAATTTTTGAGTAATGGTAAAACAAAGTAGACATACTAAGGTTGCATCAACTTTGTTTATAGCAATCTTCTCTCTCTCTCTCCCTCTCTCCCTCTCTTTCGGATTCGTTTCAGATCTCATTGCAAGGTCCACCATCAGGACATATCTGATGATATTTATTTACTCAACACATATCTGGAAAAGTCAACCAAAACGGTCGTAAAAACATGGCATATTTCCCCAGAAAACAAAAAACCAGAAGATTACGGATGGCCGTGAAAACCTTGGAACATTTCTAGCTGTCATTGTATATTACTAGCTGTGCCCGCAGCTTCGCCCGCGTTGAATTCATTTTAAGTATCAGTGAAAAATCAATCAATCAATATCAATCAATATATATATAAAAAGAAACCCGTGTTTCCCTACCCGCCAAGTTTTCTCCACAACCAGCCACAACTACCCACTGGGGGTTATGGTGGTGGATAGCCCTTGGTGTCACATCGAAAATATGCGAGTTTGGTGGGGGTGGCTGTGCGTGGGTGACGAAAATGTGCTTTCTAGCACATTGTTTTGTTATGGGAAGGCCGGAAATGCTTCAGATTGTTTCAAAATAGGCGCGCCGACTGTGTCGGTGAGTCTAGAAGGCTCCGGAAAAACCTGCTCTAGAAAGTTCTGGGAGGAGAAGGTTCTAGAAAATTCCCGAAAGTTCTATAAGGTTCTAAACTGAGTGGCGGAATGTATCGGTGTGTCTAGAAGATTCCTGTACATTCGATAAATTTCTTGAAAGTTCTGGAAGGTGAATATTCTAGAAGGTTCTCGAAAGTTCTATGACGATCCAAACAGTGTACTAAAAATCTACGCGTGCGAAGCTGCGTGGGCACAGCTAGTTTAATCTAAACTACTCGTTTACTAATCTTAAAAAAAGCAATGTTGTTTGAATGGCAATTTTTATCTACATAAAATTTCCCTGACGATGAAATTTATTTTGATAAGAATTTAACATTACATACTTAAATTACCTCTGACAGATTAAAATTAATTTTAAATACATATTTTATTCATATTTTAGGAATTTCTGTATTAACCTTAACATATAGAAGATATATGCCGCCGCGGATTTTTTTATAGAATTTTTTGAGTTCCACAACTTCTTTCTAGAAAGTATTTAAACATCTCTTACCGTTAAGGCAGCGTTCGTAAAAAACACGTCGCTCGACTATTTTTTCGTCGACTTTAGTTGTAAAATAGGTCACCACGAAAAGCCCTTTTATTTTGACGAGATAATATATATCCTATAACCACCCTGAAAGTCCATTCTAAATATTAGTGAAAGAATTTTTGAAATCGGATGAGTAGTTTCCGAGATTACCTCCTACATCCAAACTTACGAACTCACAAACTTTACCTCTTTTTGTATTAGTAGGTTATAGATATTAATAAAGTGGCTTAGAATAAAATATATTTTTGAAGTTAGCATTATTTAGGCGCGTTTATGCAACGGAATATTTTCGCACCATGAAGTCACGACTCACCAATCAAAACCTAAGATGGCGGTTTTCCGACTGATATTCAAAATTCAACCAATAGCATTCTTATGAGTGACGACATCAAGTCGTTTGAAACTGTGATTATGAAAATTGCATATGCTCCGGGCACTGATAAGAAAATTCTGTTATCCGGGCGCTGATAATAAAAATTGCATACGCTTATTCCTTTTGCAGACATGATGACGAATTTTGAAATAACATTCTATAATGTAGGTACTACGTCTACTATTACCGAAAATGACATTATTTCAGTAATAAACTAAGTTTTTGCTCAAATAATTGCATTTTCATCTATCTACGTATTTTTAATTTCGCGCAAAAACGCCTGCAGCCGTCATTTCGTCTACGTGACGTCAAGCCTCAGTAAACATTGCATTGTGTCTATGGCAACAGTTCAAAGCACGGTGATGGGTACTGAGGCGTGACGTCATTCGCTCTGAACGGTGTTTCAGTTAAAATGGCGGATTGCACAATTTTATACTTTTATTTTATTGAAAATCTTATTAATCTCAATGTGTGTATTAAAACTGGCTCATTTTTTAGAATCCTTTCAAAATAATTTCTTCTCTAAAATCACTTATTCTTTAATACTGTCGTCATGCCTATTTAAAGTTATGTCTATTTATTTACAAATCATTTTTTTGAATGTCAAGTCGACGCTATCAGCTAGTCCGTATCTCAGTCCAATGGATCGAGTGCATTATGCTGCTTCAGGAACTGAGCCATGTATTCACAGGGGGCAAATTGCCCCTCAACATCACGCGCGGCATAGAGTCTACGTGACGTTGCAACGTCGCGCACTGTTCCGCGACATCGCGAAATGACATAGCGGGGCATTTCTACGTGCCGCGGCAACGTTGCCATGAGCACGGTACCCGAGCGAGCTCACCGCGACATTGCGCCGCGCGTCAGTACCACGTGGTATGTTTACAAGTGAATGCGCATGCACTGTAACTGTATACCACTCAACGTGACATTAGTGTGGGGAAACGAGATTTTTATCCAACTGATCGAGCTCTAATTGGCTGTAATTGCAAGTCTGATGTGAGGGCCAACAGCGTTACGTAATATTGTGTCTTGCTTAGCTACGGAAGGCCCAATTATTTGTAATAAATGTTCAAAATCAGTTGTTGTCATTCGAATGAAATTGACAAATGATCTGTCAAACATTCGAAGATCGCATAGAATATCCATACTTCTTTTCCTTTGCAGTAAATACTTTCGCACCCACCACCTTTTTCTGCTCTAACGTTTCGATAAACTCGTTAGAATAAATATCATAATCCTTTTGGGCGACATTTCTACGACAAGTGATATGTGAGTCCCGGTGTGTACACGTCAAATGACCGCGTCATTGTCCCCGAAACACGAGCGTAGATGTTGATGCGACATGCCGCGCGGAAAGTTGCGCGAATTGTCCCCTAGTGAATAGGAAAGGGAGCCAGGAAACTTCCTATGAAACGTGAAAGCATCCAGAGATTAGTATCTCGGGAATTCGATACCGCCAGAGACTATAACACTCCCGCATAATATGCGCAATCTGATTTTTAACATCGTAGAACTGATTGAGATATTGCTAATATTATCGCATGTTGTCAAAGTCATTAGAGATTTATTTTAATACGCTTATTTTTTGTTTTTGTATTTATTGCAACAAACTACGCAATTGGTATCAATGCGCGTCATACTAATCATGTTTTCATTGGCTATCTGTGAAATGAAATTTTTTTAAGATACATATATACGTAGCATGATAATTAAATATTGAGAATGTTCACCAATATTGAGTAAGGGCTTTATAGTATCAACTTTATAGCAATAATTTAGTTTGCTTCACTTAAAAGATTGATGAAAAAGGCAAAATTATTTGCTTTAAACTTGAATATTACTTTCAATCAAGTTGATTTACCAGGCATGTCGCGACGTATTATTAAAAGAACAATATTTTGTTTTATTTTATTTCTGTGTTTTAACAAACAGACCATCAACAGGTCATTAATGACTAATAGATGGTCCTAAAGTGACATTAGAGTAGATACAAAGTAATTTATTTTTTACAAAGTAACGTTTTGTGAATTTTTCAAAATTTACATAATTACAATGAACATTTTGAATAAGACAATTACACAATACACTTTTACGATAATTTGATAATAGGTAATGAATAAATAATTTATAATAAATATGTTTTTATACGATCAATATATTATAAATGTCTCACAGAGATGAAATTATATATTTATGGGAAAGTAGGTATGGAAGTCTTTGGGTGTTCATAGGGCTTATGACCTATCGTACGACTGGCTTAAGTGATCACTTTACACAATGCAATATTGGAATTATTTAGAAGTCCTGAATCTACACGATCAAATTAGTGTGATATGTTTATTAAGGGGAATATGGAGTATGAGGGATTAATAAACACTCCTCAACAAAAACCTAAGACCGGAAGCAAAAATTGCATCTTTTGTATCTATTCTACAAAGACTATGGTGTAATATCTTTCAATACCCAACAGTTGTATAATAATGGCATATAAATCATTTAAAATCAAAATACGTACATCAATATTTTATTACACATACATGGATTATACAGGTGTCCCGTATCTCGACGTCAAGCCGAAATCGGGTGATAGG